>SJYC01112650.1:0-103972 GCA_006408675.1 Madoqua kirkii
GGGTGGGTGGGTGTACAGATGGATGGATGGATAGAATGAATGAGTTAGTAGATGGCTGAATAAGTGAATGGGTGTGTGGATGGGGGGGTGGATGGAACAGGTGGGTGATGTTCTTTGGGTGCAGTGAGTGACCACTCAGATCTCCCAAAACATTTCGAAACTAACCAGAAATACAGTATGTTTTCCCATGAATACAGTTACTTAAATATCATCCAGCCAGTGTTATCCACTAATTTGACCATCACTGTTTTGGTTACAAAGTTCAAATGCTTCATCCGGTTGCAATCTGGGAATGAAACAGTACTTCTCCTTACTTCCACTCTGTGAAAGTCACTCAGTCGTGTCCAATTCTTTGCAACCCCATGGACTAATACAGTCCATGGAATTCTCCAGCTCAAAGTACTGGAGTGGCTAGGTAGCCTTTCCTTTCTGCAGGGGATCTTCCCAATCCACGGATGAACCTATGTCTTCTGTATTGCAGATAGGTTCTTTGCCAGCTGAGCCATAAGGGAAGCCCAAGAATACTGGAATGGGTAGCCTGTCCCTTCTCCAGCTAATCTTCCCAACCCAGGAACTGAATTAGGGTCTCCTGCATTGCAGGCAGATTCTTTACCAAATAAGCTATCAGGGAAGCCCTATTTTCTTTTATTATGTCCAGGACCTCGACTTGATAACAGAGCAGAGCTGTCTCTTCTGCCGAGAATCTCCACAATATGAATCTGATTTAGAAGGCGTGGAGAGGAAGAAAACAACTTTTGCATCTTACAGACGGGTCATGCACTTCACCACTGCCCCCTCCAGAGTATGGTGGTCTATTAGCCCTTGTGGAGCACCTGAAACAGGGCCCAGAATATAATAGTTGCTCAATGAACATTGGCTTCTTTTCTGTTTAGTTGAAATCACCACACATTTCAGGGAGTGCTAACTGAGCAGTTTTTCTAGGCTTAGCGTCATCATAGGCATTCTGGGAACAACACTAATCAACCCCAACAAGGCCCCAGCCAGCCACCCGATTCTCACCACTCAGCAGAAGAGAGGCCACTTCTCTGAAGCCAGACTGACCTGATGCAGGCCAGGAAACCACTCTCGTGCCCTGGACCACGACACAGCAACCTGGCAGCCAGTAGGACGGAATCCAGTGCTGGCCCTGCCCCTTGCCCAGCTGTGTGACCTTAGGCAATGACTTCCTTCTCTGAGTCCCATGCCTCTCATTTGTAAAATGTGGAGAATAATAGCTCCTGGGTACAAAGATAGTTGTGAGGATCATGTGAAAAATAAGTGCAAAGCCTTTTTTAGCTCTGCATCCATCGATAAATACTAATAAATAAATAATAATCACATAGTGATCATCATTTTTACTTTTGTAAAATAATAACAATTCTCCCCTAGGTCACTCTCAATTGTGTTTACAAATGAGCTGGGTCTCACAATCACAGTGAGACAGAGCAGAGGTTCTCAACCAGATTATGTCCATGAGGAAATGCACTGATCAGAAAGGTTAAGACACTGGCCTGAGGTCACACAGTGAAAACACAGACCTCAGGGAGATGCTCCCAACCCCTGGTCAAGCACCTTTTCAAGGCTCTTCCTGAAGCCTAGCAAGACAACTGCTCAGGGCCAGGCCCTGCTCATCTTTGTCCTATCTTCCCCTCCCCCTTCTCCAGGCAAACATGATTTCATTCAGCCCCAATGTGTGAGAAGCTCGGGCTGATGCATAATTCATGACACCAATTTGCATTCTCTCCGCCAGGACTTCACTCTCTTCCCCCACCGCCCCCAGCCCAGCCCAGCCGCTCCTCCCAGATCGAGCATCTGCGGTTCCCAGTTGACATTTTCCAGTGGCTCTGGAAGCCCCATCCCAGAGCCGGAAATGCTTCACGAATCTCAGAGTGGTTCCTTGCCTGCGGACTTGGCAAAATGATTTGGGCGGGGAGAGGGGGTCTTCCTTGGGGAACCGTGGTTCAGGCCTCCTTCCAAAACCTGCACTTAGTGCCCACGTGCCAGGTTCTAAGCTTCGTCCCCCTGCAGAAGGTCACACCCTCTCCACACGGCCCCAAACTCCAAAGTACCAAGTCAGGTTTGCTGACCTCCCACCATTGGCAGGGCTAGTCCCCAGGTGAGAAGATGGGTATGCTGGAGTCCAACCAGACACCCCTTCCATGGCCAGGCCCAGGGGCCACAACCCCCTGCACACAATCTGGTGGAGGCCTAGGAGGCTGAGGCCTTGACTGTGTGGCCTCCTCCCCTGGTCTGAGCCCTCCTGGCCCCAGTCTTTCCCCAGGGCTAGGAGTGGGGTACCTGCAAGGCCAGACTCCCCATCAGGAGGCCAGGCAGCCCCCAGGGAACAGGCCCCAGACCCCCAGGGTGGACAGACAGCAGAACCCAGACATCAAGGGAGCCTACAGGAGCGTAAACGGGCTGGCCACCTCAAAACGGTGCCCTGGAGTGGCTGGCTGTGGGACGGCCGACGGCCCAGGGCAGGGCCGGAGTCTGAGGATGAGTCCTGCTGGTCCATCCCCTGCAGCCCCGCCGTGGCTGAGTGTCCACTCCTGCAGGGCATCCTGCGGGGCAGTGGTCCTCCAGGCCCATCCCCACTTCACACATGAAAAATCCCCCGGGCAGAGAGCTGATGCAGTTCACAAGTGGGAGGGGGCAGCCTGGGCTGGAACGCAGGCCAGTGAGAGCCCCCAGCCCCGCCCCACCCCAAGGCCCCAAGAGGAGAGGCACAGATCCACGTTCCTATCGGAGGATCCCTCCCACTGCCCCGCGCCAAGGCCAGCTGCTCTGTGGGGAGCGCGGGGCAGGCAGAGACATTCTTGCTGAGCCTCGGCTGCCTTATCTGTCAGCAGACGCGGTGAGGTCAGTGTGGCTTCCTCAAGCCTCACCTCAGCCCAGGCTTCCTGGGCCCTCTGTTGTGTCTTCAGGTGAGAGTCGTCTCTACAGTGTATCTTGTCATCTTCCAGTCAGGGCTGGTGAAGGACCTGGAAGGGCTCTGGGAACCCAGCACCATATCTGGAGACAGCCCTGGAAAGTCCCAGGGGACCGCCCTCCTGACCCCTCAGGCCGAGGGCATGACAGAGGCTGGCATTGCACAAGGCTCGCCTACATTCCAGATCCAATGATAATGCTCGTTTTTTGGATGAGGAGCAGAAGTCGAGAGGTTGTTTCATGCCTGGAAGAATCTTGGCTGTTGGATGGGGAGTGTGGGGGTAGGGGGGGAGGTGACACAGGTGAGGCCTGAAGGCCTGTTTAACTGGTCCACATGCCTGCTGGCTCTCAAGCCTTGTTGGGAGGCCTAGGCTCGGCCTTTTAGACTGATGTGGACACCGAGGCCAGAGAGGTTTAGCGGCCTGCCAAGGGTTACACAGCATGGCTAGCAGAGCCCCGTGCAAGCCCAGTCTCTTGGCCTCAGGACCTGCCCACTCCACCTACCCCACTGCATCAAGGTCAGGAACACCCATTTCACCCATCCTGTGGGGAGAGAGCCCCTGGTTTAGAGGGCTTCCTTCCCTTGGTGCTAATGGGTAAACTGAGGCATGGGCTAGTTACCTCTTCCTCTGCAAGCTCCAAGCAAGAGGAGTCCCTGGTTCCATGTATACCTCCTGAGTACCAGCTGTGTCCTTGGTCACCCCCATGGAATCCTCACAACATTATCATGAAGGGGGTGCTCTTGTCCCCATTCTATAAATGAGAAAACTGAGGCCAGTGAAGTCATTTGCCCTTGGCCAAAATGTGAGGTGAATGGTGACCTCCAGGTCCTGACGGCTCAAGCTATGACACTGGCCTCAGGCTGGCCTGGGGGTTCAAGCCGTGAACCCAGAACCTAATGGCTGGGTCAAACTCTGCCAGCTGTGTGACCTGCCAAATTCCAGTGTGGTCATTTGTGAAATGGGTAATGACCACGTCAGTCTCGTGAGCTGTTATGAGACAGTGTGTGTAGGGTGTCAGAACCAGGTGGCACATGGAGACTCTCCACATGGACTCCTGCTGTTACTATGACTATTACCGGTAATGCGGATTGAATGGAGCTTTGAAAGTCTGAGGCCTTGGAGCCCCGTGGTTCTCAAACCTACACGAGCGTCAACATCACCTGGATGGCTCCCCACCCCCACTGCACAAGGATCTGCTTTTGTGAAAGTCCTCAAGTAGGTGATGCTGCTGACCTGGGTCTACACTTTGAGAATCACAGTGCACTGTGCAGAGCTTGAAATTTAAAAAATTCACACACAGCCCCATTGGCAAGAGTAGTAAAACATGGGCTCAGGACTTGGAGGGGATGGCTTTGGGGAGCTCCCTGTGGGCCCCAAAGCAGGAGGACACAATTAAGTCCATCCGATTCCCTAGTTGCTGTGCTCTGACAATTGTGTGTTAGTTGTTGAGGGTTATCTCTCTGGAATGTAATCGTCCCCAGGCCCCAGTTGTTGGCTGGAGTGATGCCAGGTGCCTCTTCTGGGGTGGAAGTCACTTGGGCAGAATCTTGGGTTTGGAGAGTCCCAACCAGGTCTCTCCCACCCTACTTCCCAAGCCAGGCACACAAGTCAACGATTGAATATAGCTTCTCCTCCAAGGAAGAGCCTGCCTCAGCTAGCTGCTTCTCCAGGACTCACTGAAGCCTCCAGTCAACTGGGAGATGTGTGCCATCTCCAGGGACAGCACCCAGGGCTCAGAGAGGCCAAGTGATTTCCCTGAGGACACAGCTAAGAAGCGACCAGCATAGTTCCAACCCCAGCTCCCACAGGGAGCTCCCCAAAGCCATCCCCTCTGAGTCCTAGAGCCCATGTTTTACTACTCCTGCCAATGGGGCTGTGTGTGAATTTTTTAAACTTCAAGCTCTGCACAGTGCACTGTGATTCTCAAAGTGTAGACCCAGGTCAGCAGCATCACCTACTTGGGGACTTTCACAAAAGCAGATCCTTGTGCAGTGGGGGTGGGGAGCCGTCCAGGTGATGTTGACGCTCATGTAGGTTTGAGAACCACGGGGCTCCAAGGCCTCAGACTTTCAAAGCTCCATTCAATCCGCATTACCAGTAATAGTCATAGTAACAGCAAGAGTCCATGTGGAGAGTCTCCCATAGTTCCGGCAGCTCCCTGCTCATCCTCTGGATCTCAGTTCAAGTGCCCTCCTCGGCACCCCCGCCCCCGCCTCCCAGAACCAGAATGGAAGCTGTCTCATTCTCAGGGACTTGCGGGCCTGGCCAGCCCTAGGTGCTGGAGGTGCGTCCCCGGAGTCTACCTCCACAGCCAGCGGGGGTCAGCTCTCATTCCCGGGTGCCTGCTTCTGCTGCAGGTGGCCCCAGGGCGGGACCAGCACAGCACCTGGCCTGGCTCACCAGGCACTTTGTCTAGGGCAGCAGCACCAGGATGCCTTGCCCTCTAAAACTGAAGTTCTGCCCACCTTGCCTTCCACACCTGTGAGGTCATGACTTCATCCACCTGATGGCACCCTGAGGCCCTAGGGGGTAACACACAGGAGACTTGTAACGTACTCAGCTGTCCCGGTTTGCCCAGGAATGAGGAGTTTCTCTGGGGGCGCTGGGCTGGGGGGCGTGCAGGACTTTCAGGACTAAACCTGAGATCGTCCTAGGCAAAAAGGGCCTGTTGGTCAACCTCAATGACAAGCACTTGACATGTGTTTTAATGTTTAAGGCTGAGGACTAGAGAGGAAGAGATTCACCCCTAAGACTGCCCAGGAAGTCAAGAGTGAAACTGGCTGATACCCCAATAGTCTTCCCTGCCTCCTGGGTTTGTTCACCTGCCAGATGCTTCTGACACCTGTTCCCGTGCCTGCAGCCGAGGATCTGTGCATGGCTGGGGTGTGGGCTGTGGGGGGCTCACCAGGCAGAGAGAGCCCTGCAGGGGCTGTTGAGCAAGCAGGTGGGGCTGGGCGGGCTACCCCTCTCCCTGCCTCGCTGCCTCACCTGCCCTTCTCCTTGAAGCATTTTCCTCTAACAAACACAGTCAAGTTCAAAACAAACATTACCGTTAAACCCAGCTGCCAGCCACGGGAGCAAACCAGGGTGCGACGAGAAGGCAGGAATGGCTCTCCCTGAGTGAGCATTGGAGGGTGCTCCTGGCACCCAGACAGGAGGGACCCACACCCAGTTAGGGTCAGTCACCCTGGGAAGCCTGCGGGGTCCTGAGATGGGTCGACCCAGGGGTGCTGCGGGGCATATCCCCCAAAAGTCATGCCAGCCTGCTTGGCCAAACAGGCCAAGGCAATAATGGAGAGTCAGCGGGGTGGGGCTCTGGTTTGCTGAGGCTTCAGTATCTCCCAGGCCAGGTATAAACCCAGACTCGGCCACTTACCTGTCAGTTTCCCTGGGCAACTTACACAACCTCTCTGAACCTGTTTCCTTATCAGCTCATCTTTCCCTAGTGGTCTTCCCTGTAACTGGCCCCAGCCTCGGGACTGGATGTGGAACGAGACACTTAATCTTCAGTGCGGTGTACAAGGAAGCTGCCCAGAGGTGAGGCCTCCGGGCTGGAAAGTCAGAGCCAGGGCACAGGGATGAGGACACCGGGGCTGGTGAGGAGCAGTGACGAAGGCTCGAGTTCTGTGCAGAGCAGGAAGATCAAGAAATGAGCTTTTTTCCTTCCAGCTTCTTATTTCTGAAACACTAGAGCTGGGCATGCGCTGGTGTATAGTCAGCGCTTAGTAAAAGTTCCTGGAATGAATGAACGGCTGCTTCCCGCAGTGAGCATCTGTAACAAATATGAACATATCCGGCAGCAGGTTCTTCCCACAGATGTCTCCTTGGGTGCCTTCTTCTCCCAGCCTTGATGTCAAAGTGTCTGTATGCATGCCTAGTGGCTTCTCAGGGAGGCTCCGGCTCAAGGCTGGACACATCCATGCAGAGGATGGCTCCACTGGTGGAGATTTGAGGGTACCTGCCACCCCTTGCCCAGGGCTACCAAGTCAGTGGGGATCCTGGGCCTGGCCTCTGCTCTGAAATGCTAGCCTTCCTCCTGGTGTACATACCCCATCATCCTTGTGCCCATGTGCTTTGAGGATTCAGTGTTGTGCCTGGATGGGGCAGGGCAGCCACCAGCCCTGCCTGGCCATGCTGTTTACAAACCAGCTTCTGGGCGAAGCTCAATAAACCACAAGTCTTCCTAGGGCAGAAGTCACCCCTGGGACAAGCTTGGTGGGGAACTTGGGGACTGCCTGAGACATGGATGGCTCCTGGGGCCCCTTGGTGGGGAGGTAGCTGCATGCAGCCCATGGCAGGACACACACACACACACCCCAGAAAGGCTGAGAAATGGGAGGCCTGGAGGCCAGTGCACAGCCCTGGGCCTTATTCCCTGGGCCTGGGCCAGAAGGCAGCCTGGGGCCCCAAGGCGCAGCCCAGCACCTCCCAGCTTCAAGCGGGGAGCAGGAGAGCGGGGAGGGAATAACAGAGCCCCAGGACACGCGTTGGGGCTGGCGGTGCCGAAAGCCAAGCAATCAGAGTTACCTGACCCTCAGGGGGTGCAGAAGCCAGGCTTCTCCCCAGCTCCCACACCCTCCATCTGTCCTTTCCTTTAGCCCATGCAGGCTCTCCAAACCCTCACCTGCGGCCCATCTTCCCCCTCACCTCTGCCCACGTCAGGCTGCTTTCTTCATGCTCTTCCCCAGCTGGAAAATCTGCTCACATTTCTGTTGGTTTCCAGATTCTAATCTGGAGTCTACAACTGAGGGCAGCTGCATGACCCGGGGCAAGTCACTTAAGTTCTCTGAGCCATGGTTTCCTCGGACGTCCGGCTCCACAGTCATAATGAAAGTAATCGTTTATTGCTGCCTACCGTGAGTCAGGCACTTTACAAAACTGACTTGCTTAACCTTTACAGTCCTGCATGTGGGTAGTTATGAGCCCATCCTAGAGACAAGGAAACTGAGGCTCAGAGAGCTTGAGTAAGTGGACAAGAGTCCCCAGCCAGAGACAGCAGGGTCAGAGACAAACCAAAGCAAATGAGGGTGGTCCTGATATTTTCCCTGCAGAGTGAGACCACGAGGAAAATAGGCTGAAGGAAATCACCCAGCTCAACACAGAGCCCTCTGGCTCTGCCCGATGGAATGACCCCTGGATGTCCCAGACTCTGGAGCCCCACAGGGACACAAGAACAGGCTCTCTCTGGCCACAGGGGCTCTGTTGTCCTGCCTATAAATGGGGTGAAGTTGACCCTGTAAGCCAATGATCTCCAATCTGTTCGGCACCAGGGACTGGTTTCATGGAAGACAGTTTTTCCACGGACCAGGGTGGATAGGAGGGATGATTTGGGGATGATTTAAGCACATTACATTTATTATGCACTTTATTTCTATTATTATTACATCAGATCATCAGGCATTAGATCCCAGAGTTTGCGGACCCCCTACTCTAAGACATGAGAGAGTGAAAGTGAGGTTAGGCCAGCCAGGAGAACCCCAGGTGCTCCGTGGAGAGCATGGAGTGGCATGCACCAAGGTCCTGGGGCCAGAAGGAAGTGAACATGTGGCATCAGCCATCTGGGATGGCCAGATGGGGACTAGAGGGCAGCGTCTGGTTGGATGGGAGCCTCTGAAGGCTGAGCGCTGTGATTCAGTCATCAGTTTATAGCTTCCCTCTATTCACAGGGAGGAGCACTGGCTGGAAGGGGCCAGGAAATGAGGGAGCCCTGCAAGGGGGCCCCAGGGACCAAGGACAGTGGCTGTAACGAGGTGCCAGCTGTAGCTGGGGGAAGCAGACAAGCACAGACACGACAGGGGTTGGAGGCATAAACCATGGACCTGGCTGGTGGGCCAAGTGTGGGGCAGGTGGCAAAGGGAGCCAAGGGGAGGCACAGGTTCTTGGCACAAGTGACGGCGGAGGCAGGGGGTGGGGAATATTGATAGGGGAGACTGGGTCGAGGGGCAAAGGAGAAACCTGTGTGGTTCCTGTTGCGTTTTGGTGCCTGCAAGACAGCAAGGAGGGATTGTGGGGCTGCGGGAGGCTAGGCTGTGGGGTGCCGAGCCTGGGGGCTCACCTACCAGTGCCTATATGCCAAGGCCAGGGTCAGGGCCCACCCTGCCTGGAGGAGGCTAGAAAAAGGAAACAGGAGCCACAGAGGAATGACATGTAGCAAGATAAGGACAAAGAAGAAGCCACTGGACTTGGCAGTCTTGCAGCGGGACATCTGACTTAATGGAAGGGTGGGGGAACTGGGGTCAAAAGTCAGGTTTGAGATGACGTGGGTCCGTGTGGAAAAGTTTGGCCTTGATGTGACACAGAGGAGGGGAGTGCCCTGGCTAGAAGTTTCTAGATCACGTCCTGGGATGGATAGGCCAGAAGAGAGGGACGATGTAAACATGAAGCTCCCTGAAAGGCAGGAGGAGCTGGGGCCTGGCATCCAAGAGGAGGGGTTAACCTGGGAGAGGAGGGACCCTTCCCCACTTGCAGCAGGAGAGGAGGCAGATGGAGGGGTGTGAAGTGGGATATGAGAAGAGTGAGTGAAGGATTCCTGCCCCTCATCTCTCCCCACCCCCACCCCACACTTGGTTCTTCCCATCCACCTCAAGGCAGCTGGAGCCAAACAAACACCAAGGCTGGGCTCATGCAAAGGGTTCTCTGCTCCTGGGGCTGGGGACTGGGCTGGGCAGGGATACAGGTGCAGAGGGTCATGGACCACATGGGCAGGATGGGGATGGGGGCAGTGGGAGGAGATCTGCAGAGCAGCACATCCACCCCACATACTCAGGAGGCACTGCTGAGGGTGTGGGCAGAGCTGGAGCTGCCAGACCCTCCTGGGGTGGGGGGGGGGTGGCAGGGAGGGGATGGAGCATCCTGTGGGGCCTGCTTGCCCCTCACACCTCTGGCCCAACCAGTGAGCCAGACTTTGTAGGGTCCTGTGCAGGTGTGTGCTAAGTCGCTTTAGTCATATCCGACTCTTTCCCATCCTATGGACTGTAGCCTGCCAGGCTCCTCTATCCATGGAATCCTCCAGGCAAGAATACTGAAGTGGTTTGCCATGTCCTCCTCCAGAGGATCTTCTCATCCTAGGGGTAGAACCCGCATCTCTTATGTCTCTTGCATTGGCAGGCAGGTTCTTTACCACTAGTACCATCTGGGAATCCCCCTGTGCAGGTGATATGCAGTAAAGACACCAGAAAGAGAAAGGAACACACATCCCAGGCACCATGCCAGACCTTTTATAATTGGGACATCATCAAATCATGGCCCCATCTTACAGATGAGGGAACTGAGGCTCAGGGAAGCTCAAGGATGCATCAGCTTCCTTCAAAGCCTGGACTCTGGGGCCAGAGAACTTGGGTTCCAATCCGGGCTCTACCCATCTGTGATCTAAGACAAGGTGCTTACCCCATTGTGCCTCGATTTCCCTAGCTGGGAGTTGAAACCAGTGACAATCCTCCATGATCAGGCAGCTGTGTGGTCACGAACGCCAGGCTACATGCAGTGCAAGACCCTGTAGGTGCCAGGCACCCAGCAAGAGCTTGCTGGAGGTCAAGGTCAATCCCAAGATGCTGGTGGCAGCCCCAGACCAGGGGTTGTGAGAGTGGAGCCCACGTTTACTGCTCATTCTGGACTGAGCAGGACCTCCACCTGTGGGATGAGTCTCTCCAACAAACCATTTCTTGGTGCTGGCTTATGTTTTAAGTTAGTAAAGCAGGTGAAGGGAGAAGGGTAGGTGGGCAGAGGTCCTGGAGGCAGGGGTCACCCAACCACCAGGTGATTGAGTGGTGGTGGGTCGCAACACTGCAAGGTAGATTAGAGGACAGAGGAATGCCAAGGTCACCAGGATGGGGCTGACTCGGTCACTGAGACCCAGACCTACACCTGGCCTTCTGGGCTGAGACACCTTTGTGGTACCCTGGGAGGAGCGACACCAGAGACCTCTCACCCATCAGGAAAGCATCTCCTCTGTGGTTCTACCCCTCTGGCATGTGCCTCAGCTCCCGCTTCGAGGGCATAAGCCAGCCAGAAGTGAAGCCTGGATCCAAACTTGGGTCACCTGACCCCAGTGTCCAGGGCTCAGTCACTGCTCCATCAACCCCTCCAGGCAAAACCCTCCCATCTTAAAGGCCCACCTAGAGGACAGTCCCTGAGCCTGGGGATTCTGTCATCCTGGTTTCCCTGGATGGGAGCCTGAAGCTCAGCCCTTCCCCCTAGGACCTGCAGCCTGCAGTGCAGGGTGAGAGGTGGGTATGCAGGGAGGTATAGCTAGGAGGTGGGCCTCCAGGGAGGAGGGGTCACGGTCATTGCCAGGTGCGGAACTCACAGGAAAGATTCCAAAAGCCACCTACTCTAACAGACTCATTCCTCAAATCACTGAAGCCAATAAGGCAGGGGCCACCTGAAGGATAGGGATCCTGCCTGAGACCACCCAGCAGGGCAGTGGCTGAGCTGTCCCACACACGGCTGGCCAGAGAGGGGCAGTACCCAGGCAGGTACCAGATCTGCTGGCTCCGAGCATCTCTGTGGGCTGCAGGAAGGGTCTGGAGCTTACGGGGCCCTGATGGGCAGGGCTGGGAACCAGCACTAAGACATCCCACCCAGCCATGAGGGAAGCGGCAGGGCTGGGGGACCTACTGCCCTCTTATTCCTTCAAGTCAACCCTGCTGGGAAGAACCCCAGTGCCCATGCTTCTGATGGAAATGCATAGAGACACCAAGTTTGCCCCGGCCTCTCAGCCAGGCCTCTCAGCCAGGCAGCAACCAAGTGAGTCTGGGGTCTGGGACCAGGTGGCGTCAGGCTCTTTGGAAGCGCTTAGTGCTTTGCCGTTCGAGGAGATGCATGAGTGAGTTCTCCAGGCTTGGGATTGGGCACGATGGTGAGGGGGTAGAGGAACCTGATGAGGATCTGGGGCAAAGGGTAGCTGTTGCTGGCCCTGGCCAGCGTCCAGCAGCAGTGGGAGGCAGAGAAGCCCCTGGTCAACAGCAAGACACAACAGTGATAAGGGGTTATCTGCGGAGGCGATGGGGCCGGGTGGGCAGCTAGCCAGTGCAGCCTCCTTCTCAGGCTCAGGGGTGGCCTCACCTTGTCAGCTCCCCAAGGGGCCCAGGGACTTGGGGTGATTTCCCCTCGGGGAGCTGAGTCAGGGAGGGGACCACTGAGGGACATCCCCTTTAGGAGAAGATGCCCCCAAAGTAGTGGCCCAGGCACTCACATTGTCCAAATGCTCAGCTTGACACAGTTGGTCCTGGAGGGTAGGCATCTTAGGTGGGGAACCAGCTCCCAGCCAAAGAGAATGACACCATCCAAAGTACAAGGACATCAGCCCAAGCCCATCCTCAGTCTCAGGAATGTCCCATGGGGGTGGGTGCTACCTCCAGGAAGTTCCTGGACAGGATTGGGATGTCCCCAAGACATCCCCATCCCTCCCGGGGAGTCCAGGGAACATCCCAGTCCCAGGATCCAAGCCCAGTCGCCAGGCCTGATGACTGCAGGCAAGTCTCACCCCACTCAGTGCTTCGGACAAGAAGGCCACCTTGGCAGGGCTGCTATAGGGATTCAGTGGGAGAGCGTGACGAGTGTGCAGAGCTGGCTGTCTCCTGACCTCGGTGGAAGAGCTGCACAGGATTTCTAAGCAGGGGCCTCCCCACTGCCCATCCTGTGGGGACCCCAGGGTCTGTCTGTCCTAGATCCCTGCCTCTGAGCTTCTTGGGGGTCCCGGCTCTCCTGTGCTCCTAAGTGTGGTCACAGCCACTGACACACCCCTGCTGGCTACACAGCAGCCCTGCACGAGAATTTGCTGGAGGTTTTTCTTCCCATTTCACAGGTGAGCAAATAAGCCTGGGCCCACCCACATTTGCCTCCCCCTCCCAGCAGACACCTGGGGGGCCTGAAGGACCCTGGGCTTTCTTCTTTGACATCCTGGCCCTGGGCAATGATGCCAGCCCAGTAGGACACAAGGTCACCAGACTGCCATGCTCTCTGTGACAGGAGGTTGCTTCCCCTTCTCCAGGGGCTCTGACTGGGCAAGTTGGGCCTTTCTTTGCTTCGTGGCCCCATGTGGCCCCCAGACTCACAGGTGTCTTCTAGGAACTCTGCTTCCTGCCGCTTCACATGCCACTTCAGGAGGCTTTACTTCCCCCCACCCCTCTGACACCTCCCTCATTTCTGGCCCTCTCCCCTGCCGTCTACTTTGAGCTGGGAACAATGTACCCGTACATAGGGCACACACAGCGCTCACAGAGAAGAGACATCTCCCCTTCCAGGGCCAGAGGGCCTGTCCCCTCCTCTGGTCCCAGCTGGAGCCCGTTGTCACTATTCTAACTGCACCTCTCTCGTACCTTCTCACACAAGTCCCACTGTTTATAAGAAGCACAGTGATTAAGAGCTCAGGTCTCACTGCTGCTGTGTGACCTTCAGAAAATTGCCTAACTTCTCTGTGCTTCAGTTTTCTCATATGTAAATTGGGACTAAACGACCTACCACATTATATTGCTCTGAAGTTTATTTAAAGAGTTTGGAGCAGAGACTGACACTTGTAAGCACTATATGCACTTGCTACTATTTTCATTATTATTAACATTCCTGAGCCTTTGTCTCTGCTGTTCTCTCTACTCAGCATTTTGTTCTTTCACCTGGATAACTCCAGCTCACCGTTCAGGACCTGGCCCAAGCGCTGTCTCCTCCAAAGCCATATATTACTAGATACTGTCCCTCTCAACCTTAACTGTGCATCCCACCACCCCAGCAGGCTTGGCCATCCCCTCCCCCTCCCCTGGGCAGTCAGTTTCTCCCCCCATGTCAAAGGGAAAGTCTCTGTTTCCATGAGGAGCTCCTCTGCTGCCCTGGGACTCTCCAGGTTGAGCTAGGCACAGGCTTAGCAGGGGCCAGCTCCCAGGAAGGGTCTGTATGCTCTAGACTAAAGGCGGGGGTTGATGTCATTGCAGTGGTTCTGCCTGCCAGATTCTGGAAACTTTCCTTTTTCTTTAATATTTTTTACATTGTAATTATATGTTTTGCAAGTAAATTTATAAGTCCATTCTTTGTGATAACATACTAGACATAGATAACCCCCTCAGGCAGCAAACCCATCTGAGCCCCTTCAATTCCCAGCCCAAGAGAGAATTGTAGGCATTGGAAGTGGAGTCATTCAGACTTCTTTCACTCTTTTTTTGAAACTTTCTTTTTAATTTTAAAAAGTTTTCTTGAAATATAGTGAATTTACAATGTTGTATTCGTTTTAGATGTACAGCAAAGTGATTCCGTTATAAGTACTTATATGTACTTTTTCAGATTCACTTCCCAAACAGGTTAGTATAAGACATTGAGTAGTTCCCTGTGCTACACAGTAGGTCCTTGTTGGTTATTATTCTTTTTATATGTTAACATGTGTCCACAGGAAACACAGAACTCCATGTATGTGCATGTGTGTGCGTGCGTGCTACACACTCTCACAAGTGGCATCCTTCTGTTCTTTCCACTTTTCCCCCAATAAACTGGTCTTTCCCCATTGTCAATGCCTGGTTGGAAACTTTGTTGACTCCTTGCTCTGTTCCAAGCCACTAGATTTTCTCTTGATGACAGAGTTGATCCTTGTCCCAGTACGGCTTCTCCCAGGCTAGAAGGTAAGGGTTTGAGCCCAGAGACCTGCCATAAGGCTAGTATTTCCCAAGGTGAGACATGGGCATCTCTTGGCCATGGAGATTCCACAAGGAGAACACAGTCCCCTAGTCCAGCTGAGTAGGGAAACACAGTGCGTCAGTCCCGTCTCGAAAGCACCCAGAGGACATAATACAATGAAGGCTCTGACAAGTCCTGCAGGGAGGAAACTTACTAACCTTCCCTTAACCCCGGGTGACCCAGGCTTGGGAGATCCTGGAGAACTTCAGGATGTTTACGTCATAGCAGGTCAACACTGAGCTAGTACATTCCCTGAAGTTAAAAAAATAAGGACTTTTTTTCCCTCATAGCCCAATGGTTACGACTCCATGATACCAGTGTGGGCGTGTGGGCTCAGTCCCTGGTTGGGCAACTAAGATCCTGTGTTCTGTGTGGTGCAACCAAAAAAGTAAATGCAAAGGAATGAGGTGAGGGCGGGGAAAGTATGAGGTCAGAGGCCAGGGAGAGGGGAGGGGTGAAGAGCTGGAGCTCCCTAGGGATCTTAGGGGTTGGTTGGGGCAACCCAGAACTGTGAGGACAGAGGGCTTGTGGGCCCAGGTGGGCCCTCTTTCTGTGCAAAAGCAGATGTCCTGAAGGGCCTAGCCAAGGTACTTGGGCAAAAGAATGAAATAAAAGGCCACCAACTTTGAAGGAAAAAATAAACCTATCTCTATATGAAGATGACATGCTCTTTTATATAGACAATCCTAAGGGATGAACAATCCAAAAATAAACAATTTCAATTAAGAAAATTTTAAAATAAAAATCCAGTTAGATTTACAACAGAGTATCAAAAATAAAATACTTACAAATAAACGTAGCAAAAGAAATTTTAAAATGTATGCTCTGAAAACTATAAAAATTTCCTAAAAGAAGTAAAAGACTATCTAAACAAGTAGAAAGACATCCAACATTCATGGATTTGAAGACTTAATATTGTTAAGATGACAGCACTCCCCAAATTAATCCACAGATACAATGCAGTCCCGGTCAAAATTCCAGCTGGCTTCTTTACAGAAAATGACAGGCTGATCCTAGAATTCATATGGATATTCAAGGGACCCAGAAAAAACAAAACAAAGTTAGAAGACTTAACATTTCCAGATTTCAAACTTACTACAAAGCAACAGTAAACAAGACAGTTTGCTTCTTGAGCAGGAATAAACATATAGAGAGAGAGCTGGCAGTCCAGAAATAAATTCTTGTATTCTGGACAGCTGATTTTCGAAAGGGGTGCTAAGACAATTCAATGTGAGAAGAAGAGTCTTTCAGCAATTGGTGCTCATTGTCTGGCTATCTACATGCAAAGAATGAACTTGGGCCCCTGTCTCATATCATATACAAAAATCAACCCAAAGACCTAAATGTTATAGCTAAAGCTATAAAACTCTGATAAGGAAAACATAAGTATAAACCTCGGATTAGGCAATGGATTCTTAGATATGATCCTAAAAGCACAAGTAACAAAAGAATGCATAGACTGGATTTCATCCAAATTTAAAACTTTCTTCTTCCAAGAACACTATCAATAAAGTGGCAGGAGGGGGACAGAATGGGAGAAAATATTTGCAAAACAGGTCTTATAAGGAACTTACATCAAAATATATAAAAGAACTTACACTTCAATAATAAAAAGACAAATAATCCAAGTTAAAAATGGGCAAAGGATCGGAATTGACACTTCTCCAAAGAAGATATACAAATGATCAATAAGCACTTGAAAAGATGCTCAACTTGGGGACTTCCTTGGTGGGAGAGTGGAGAAAAGTCTGCCTGCAGGGGAAACGGGTTTGACTCCTGGTCTGGGACGATTCCGCATGTGCTGGAACAACTAAGCCCTCCAACCACAACTCCTGAGACCGTGTGCTGCAACTCCAGAAGCCCGTGTACCCAGAGCCTGTGCCCCACCTCAAGAGAAGGCCCAGGCGCCACAACCAGAAAGTGGCCCCGGCTCACCGCAGCTAGAAAACCAGACCCAGTCAATCAAAACATAAAACAAAATAATAAATAATTTTTAAAAAGATGCTCAACATTACTAACCATTAGGGAAATGCAAATCAGAACCACAGTGAGGTACCACTTCATGCCCATCTGTATAACTGATCAAAAAGAGATATTGACAAGGAGGTAGAGAAATTGAATCCTGATTTGCTGGTAGGCGTGTAAGCGGTGTAGCCGTTTTCAAAACCAGTTTGGCAGGGCCTCAAAAAGTTGAACACAGAGCAACTTTACTCCTGGGTATACACTCAAGAAAACTGAAAACATATGTCCACATAAAAACTTCTGCACAGCAGCATTCTTCATGACAGTCAAAAAGTGGAAACGATCAAGTGTCTATCAACCAATTAATGGATGGAGATGTGGTTTATCCACACCATGAATGTTATTCAGCTATAGAAAGAAAATGAATTTCTGACAATATAGATGTGATATAGGCTACAATATGGGTGCAACTTGAAAATATGCTCAACAAAAGAAGTCAGCTGCAAAAGGCCACATATTGCACACGTTCATTTATGTGAACAGTCCATGATAGGTAAATCCAGAGACAGAAGGAAGGTTGGCGGTTGCCTCGGGCTGGGGGTGGGGTAGAGGGAAAAGAGGAATAACTGGAACAGGATTTGGGGGTGATGAAAATGTTCTAAAATTGATGGTGATGATGGCTACACAACTCCAAGAGTTTACTAAAAACCACTGGAGTTCATACCTTTTAAAAAATAATGGCAAAATTTATTGGCACAGCTCACAGGAATTGAAATGAGGGAAAGCAGGTTATAAGTTTACAGAGAAAAAAAAATCAAAATAAAACCAGTGACTCAGAGAATGGACCTCTAAAACCCTAGGTCCTCTACACTTTAGGTAGGTGACATGTATGGTATGTGAATTTCCCCTCCATAACACTCTTACAACTTAAAAAACTAACAGCTCTGGACTCCTTTGAGGGATGGGCCTGGAGCTGGGGGTGGTGGGCATGAAACCTGCCCAGGTGTCTTTTCAATCTATCTGAGCCTTAAATGGTGACAGAATCCCCTCCTCAACCCTCCTTCTCCTTCATCCCACACTCATTTCAGGCAACCCCAGCTCCTCCCAGCCTCTGCTGCTGTGTGTGCATCTCCAGGGTGAGGGCAGCCAACCCCCTACACACATATGCCAGAGCTCTCTCCTGAGAGCTTCTTGAACCCATGTCCTGGTCTTCTGGTTACAATGTTGCTGCTGCTGCTAAGTTGCTTCAGTCGTGTCCTACTCTGTGTGACACAATAATGCTGATGAGAACTACAACTCTTGCTGGGCACTGATTCTGTGCTGCACACTTCACCAGCATTATCTTATCAAATTCTCATCATAACCTACAAGGCCAATACGACTATTATTATCCCATTTCACAGATGTGGAAACTAAGGCTCAAAGAGGCATGTCTCTTGCCCAAACTCATAGTCTTGGGCAATGGTTTAGATGAGATCCTTCAGGCAGCAGCTTTAGGACCCCACAGCTAATATGTACTATGATGGGCCCTCCAGTGCCAGACAATCCACTCCATTCACCCCTTCCCTGCTCCACCCCTCCTTTACCTGCTTCTTCTCCTCTTCCTCCCTCATGCCTCATTCAGCCACTACCTAGCAGAAACAGAGCATCTCCTCTGGTGCCCACCCTGGATGTCCTTGAACTCCACCCCCTCTCATCCCCACTGCAGCCAGCATCATCCACACTTGGCCTTTGTAGAGGCTGAAATATCCCTTGAATCACCGGGGCTTCTCTGAGCCCTTGAGGCTGACCCATTTGGGCCCCTGGTGCCTCACCAGGTTCAAGACGCAAGCAAGTCTCAGTGGCAGAAATGACTCAGGCCCACCCACTGATGCTTGACTCTGTTCCAGGAACTGGGCAGCATTTTGAAATGAGGTGACTCAGGGCCTGGATGAGTAAGGCTCCACAGACAGACAGATAGCCCATTCCGATTAGTGTACGTGGCCCTCGGGCCACAGGCAGACCCCGGGCCCTCTGTAGTGCCTGTCTGAGCTCACGCACTCAGGAACCGCATTCCCAGGACAAGCCTTGCCCCAGTCCCTGGAGCCCCAGAAATGCCCCCATCCCAGCCATGGTGGGGAGCCCCCAGCCCGCCCGCCTGCTGACGCTATCACTTATTTTCTGTGCCAACCACAGTCCTTCCCCAGGGCTCTGTGATCTACTTTCTCTTTTCCTA
The DNA here is from genome assembly GCA_006408675.1 of Madoqua kirkii. Taxonomy (NCBI): domain Eukaryota; kingdom Metazoa; phylum Chordata; class Mammalia; order Artiodactyla; family Bovidae; genus Madoqua; species Madoqua kirkii. The sequence continues at coordinate 18,766 of SJYC01112650.1, forward strand.
CCTTAGAAATAGCTCCTCACAAGTCTACCCACGAGCCTTCTGAAGGCGGAGGGCCCCCGCCCCTAGGAGGAGACGCTCAGGGGTTAGGAATTTCTGAGGGCACAGTCGGCCTTGTAGTGATGTTCACATAATTTGTTTCTTGAGTAATGAGGAAGGAAGGAGAAAGGGAAGGGAGGGAGGGCGGGAGCACAGATTCTAGGGGCCCCTGGTCTATGGAGTGTCCTTGAATTTGGCAGCTGGGTTTATTTCCGCTGTAGCTGGGTCTTCCTGTAGCTGTGTGATGCTGGGGGAGTCACGTGCTGTCTCTGGGCCTCACTGCTGCATACCTCCTGAGACCTCTGTGATGGGATCCAGGGCTTGGCAAGGCCTTCTCAGTGTTTGGAGCCAGCTCCGGTGGGTCTCCATGGCCCATCTCCCTCTCCCTTACTCATCAGCACCTACATGGATCCTAACCTTGCAGGCAGGCTGCAGGGAATGCTCTCTGCAAAGGAAATCAGCTCAAACCAGAATCTGCCTTCCGGGAAAGTGGCTTGGAGAACACACATCCCTGATGGCCCTGGAACTTTCAGGGGACTCGGCTGGAACTGCCCATTGGAGTCACTTTCCATCCAGACCACCTCCCACACACAACACACACACACACACACACACACACACACACACACTCACACACACACTCGTAGTTTCTGCACTTTCCCAACTGTACTGCCTGTGGCTCCGCACCTCCACGTTGTCCTCCTGTTAGGTCCCAGACTGCCGGGAGGCACTTTGGCCTCTTGACCACAGCCTCGGCACAGAAAAACTCTACTTCTCTCATTTTATGAGTTTCAAAACTGTCAGGAGGCCTGTAGGAACCGCACCCAGAAGGAATCTCAAAAGCCCTGCCCAACTTTCCCCAGTCACTGCTCCTACAGGCACCACGAGCAAGTGGCCCAGCCACCACTCAGCACCTCCACACCCGAGGCCATCCGACCCGGGCTCATGGGAGCCAGCCCCATAGGTGCCCGCACTTCTGGCCAATAGAAAGCTCTGTCCTCCATCAGCCAGAGGGTGAGATGGGGGTGGAGACCCTCCCCCACCTCCCAGCCCCCCAGAAGGGAGGCCTTCACCCTCAGCTTGTTCTGCGGCCTGGCTTCAGGGCGGCCTCAGCCCCACAGGGTACCAGGAGGGCTGCAGTTACGGAGGTGCCATCCCGGGCCTGCCCCAAGACCCTGCTCTGCAGCCAGGAGAGCCAGGCCTCCTGCTTGGTCCCCCATGTCTCTCTCTCCACAGCCGAGCCCCAGGCTTTGCGGTCCTAAGGCTTCCCTTCCATTGCCATGTCTTGCCTGCCCTGCTTCCAGAGTCTTGCCTAGCCCCACAGAGCTTCCCTCCACCCCTGGCCCCAGCCCCCTAACCTCAGGGCTCTGTCCTCTCCCCACCTCCCTCACATTGACTCCACTTGGCATCTTTCAGTCCCCCCAAGATGTCAAAACTTTGACTGCCTCAGGGCCTTTGCACGTGTGGTTTCCTCATCTGGAAAGCTCTGCACATCCCACCCTGACGCAGCCTCTCCTGTGATTATAAGCGTCTTTCTTCACACTCAGTTGAGCAGGCCTCTTGAAAGCACAGCTTCCCTGACCACCTCATCTGAAGCTTCAGACTGTGAGGCTGTGTGTTACTGTTTCTTGCTCACTTCTGTCTGTCACCCTTCCTGAACAGAGGAAGGTCAGGGACCATGGCTGCTCTCTTGGCCCCTGTGTCTCTGGCCCCTTCCGCAGCATGGGCACCCGTGGACACTCCTGAGAAGCTGAGAGGTACAGGGAGGGCTCACGGAGGAGCCTGAGGACACTCAGGAGGTGAAGGAACAGCACAGGGAGAGTCAGAGTGAGTGGTTCTGCCTACACCCTGTCCTTGGCCACCTGATGCCCTCAGCACTGAAAGTACCAAGGCCGAGTACTTGCAGAGAACTCCTCACCACAGGGGGAACATCTTAGTATATCCGTGAAGTGGGACCTAGCTTCAGCCTGCTTCACTATGGGAAAATGTGGGTCCTCTGTGGGCCCCCAGAGCTGAAGAGGAGCAATGACAGTCAGCGCCGGCTCACTATAGACCGTGGCACCAGAATTACGCTGGCATGTGGAGACTTTGGGGGCCCCCAAGGGGGGCTGAGAGCTCTGGGAGAACCATTTCAGGGGTGCAGAATGGCTGCAAACATGCCTGGGAGCCTCAGACAAATGCCTGAGGGCCTGTGCTTCCCAAGGTGCCCAGGACAGCAGAGAAAGTTGCGCCTGGCTTAAGGCCCTTCCCCGGAGCACAGTGGCTTCAGGGAGGACTTCAAGGACGTGCCCCTCCAAGTATCAGCTTCACCTGGGAACTTGTTAGAATGTAAAAATCTCTGGCCCTACCCCAGATCCACTTAGCAGAATCAGTTTGAACAAAACCCCAGGAGCCCTGTCTCACATTAGCACCGAGGAAGCTCTGTTCCCAGGCGCCCTGATGGCCCACTGCCTGCCGTCAGGAGCTCCGTTCCCGGAGGCCTGTGAGCTCGCCCACTGACAGCGCAATTCATCACAGCATCATTTACAAAGGAGATAATCTAGATATCCAGCAATAGACGAAAGGGTCCTAAACTAAGAGACAGCCATCAGAACGCTCTTTGGACAGAATATTCAGCTGCATAGGGGAAAGTTTATACTACACTATTCGTGGGAAAGGTCCCCTTAAACCTACGTACAGTCAGCACCTCAACACATCACCGGCGGGCACTCTGATTGTTGGGGTTAAGGTGATTTTTTTAATAGCCTTTCTTTTATTTTTCCGTTTTCCTAATTCTCTCTGTGAAACTATCTTACAATAATGAAAATGAAACCATCAGTGAAGTACATTCTTTTTTTAAAAAAGAAAATATGATTGTCCCTTGAAAGAGGCCCTCTTAAAATCAATTTGTTCTGTTACAGGGCCTGATAAATCAGGTTTGGGGACATGTGCTATAGCAAGACCCCAAGAAAGGAGTGTGGGTGGAGAGGAGTTAGAACAGAAATGGGAGAGGCTGGGGTGCTCTGGGTTCCTCCCCTGGGCAAGGTAGCCTTCTGGAGGCCTGGGTTGGGGTGAGGGAACCCTGGGCAATAGAGAGCCCTGAAAGCCAAGCCCATTTGCTACTTTTTCTCTCTCTGCATCTGCTTCCAAGAATATCTTTCCCTCTGCCTTCCTTTTCTGGTCAATTTCCACTTGTCCTACAAGACCCAGCTCAGGGACCACCTCTTCCAGGAAGACTTCCCTGATAACCCCATTGCCCAGCCTCTGGACAGGATTAGATGCCCTCCTGTGGGATCCCACAGGACTCTCTCAGGACCCAAAGGACTGTAAGTGGGTGTAGGAGGTGTTCAAACAGGCATCTCTGACCATACTAGTACCCAGAAAGCCCTCCGTCATCAGGCACTGTGCCTGATACTGCCCACTCCTCTGGGTCCTGCCCAGCAGTTGCTAAGGGCCTACCTATAAGAGCTCAAGCAGGGCAGTTTCACTAAAGCATTTAGGTGGTGGATGCCAAGCATTTCTGGCAGACCCCTCTGAGGCCTCTACGTCTCAGATGCCCCATTGGTGAGGTCCCAGGCTCCTTCCTACCTCCTCAAGCCCCTTGGTCCAGAGCGTGGCAGTATCCAAGGGCCAGGTAGGAATTCAAGGATCCTGCCTCCTACTGGGTTATTGTAGAGTCAAGTGAGGTGGGGAATGCCCATCCTGTGCCTGGCCAAGGGGACATGCCTCAAGCCCGGGAGTCTTGCGCTCCTCTTGGCCTGTGCTGGGAAGGTGGTGGCCTTTGTAGACCAGGCCCAGGTGCATCTCTGAGTCCTGCAGTCTGTAGCCAACCAGGTGGCCTGGACCAGGCTGTTCTTGCAGTTGGCCCAGCCTTAGGCAGCCCTGGCATCCTCCACGGGACACCAAGCTTCTCTTTGGGGGGCTCCTCAAACCACTCCCTTCTTCAGAGGCCACCTCTAGCCGCATTTCCAGGGGCTCTGGGGCTTGTTGTGACATCTGCTCCAGGAGGCTGCTCCAGGTGAGACCTGAAACCTGAAGCAGCAGGTCCACACACCCCACTCACTAACAGGGATACCTCACAGGTGAGGCAGGCCAAGGCAAGGTGAGCCTTGAGCAACAGGCCCCTGGACGGGAGGTGTAGCCAGTGAGGCTGGAAGACACTGACGTCTGTTGCCAGGGGGGCCTTAAACAGGGCTTCCCACGGGACAGGACATTTCTGCTGCTGCACTGTTTGGGTTTTTTTTTTTTTTAATTTTTAATTGTTGTAAAATATTTATAACCTTGGTGGCTCAGAAGATAAAGAATCCACCCGCAATGGAGGAGACTGGGGTTGGATCCCTGGGTCAGGAAGATCCCCTGGAGAAGGGAATGGCAACCCCACTCCAGTATTCTTGCCTGGGAAATTCCATGGACAGAGGAGTCTGGTGGACTACAGTCCACAGCGTTGCAAAGAGTCAGACATGACTGAAAGACTAACACTTTCACTTCATTCCATATGTATAACATAAAATGTACCATCTTTCCTATTTTCAAATGTACAATTCAGTGGCATTAAGTAATTATGCAACCATCACCACTGTCCCTTTCCAGAACTTTCTCACCTTGCAAAATTGAAACTCTGTCCCCATTAAAACACTCCACATCCTCACTTTTCTCAGCACCCACCTTTCTGTTTTCTATCCCTATGGATGTGACTTCTCTAAGTAGATCATGTAACGGGAATCATTCAGTACTTGCCTTTTGTGACTGGCTTATTTTACTTCACATAATGTCCTCAAGGTCCATCCGTGTTGTAGCCTGTGTCAGAATTTCCTTCCTCTTTAAAACTGAATCCTATTCCCTTTTCTATACACTGTTTATCCATTCCTCTGCTGATGGACACTTGGGTTGCTTCCAGCTCTCAGCTCTTGTGATTATGCTGCTATGAACATGATGTACAATTATCTCTTTGAGACCCTGCTCTTTTCTGTTAGGTATATACACAGATGTAGAATTTCTGGATCTATTTTTAACTTTTTTGAGGGCCCTCCATACTGTTTTGGAGAAGGCAATGGCACCCCACTCCAGTACCCTTGCCTGGAAAATCCCATGGATGGAGGAGCCTGGTAGGCTGCAGTCCATGGGGTCACAAAGAGTTGGACACAACTGAGCAACTTCACTTTCACTTTTCACTTTCATGCATTGGAGAAGGAAATGGCAACCCACTCCAGTGTTCTTGCCTGGAGACTCCCAGGGATGGGGGAGCCTGGTGGGCTGCCGTCTATGGGGTCGCACAGAGTCGGCCACGACTGACGTGACTCAGCAGCAGCAGCCATACTGCTTTCTGCAGTGGCTGCACCAATGTACATTCTCAGCAACAGTGCACAAGGGTTTTGATTCCTCCACAGCTTCACCAACACTTACTATCTTCTGGGGGTTTTGATGGCAGCTACCCAGGGGCGTGAGGCAGTGATGTTGGTTTTAATACCAACCTACTCCCTGCTCCTGCACTAGGCACCACTTGGGCTCTGAGGGACCACTAGTGCCCCCCACGACTCCCTAGGACCTGCTGATATAAATGTCCAGGAGGGCCCTCCCTCACGGTGCACGTCAGCATTCGGCCAGCCATGATCATCTTGGCTGGTGCCACGTGTCCACCTCTGCCCTGATCAGCACTAGGGGGCCCTGGGGGCGGGATAGCCTTGCAGTAAGGGCTCCCACAGGGAGGACGGAAGGCAGAATGCTGTGGCCTCCTGGGACATCTGACCAGCCAAGGATGGTCAGCAAACCTTTTCCATAAAAGGTCAGATTCAACGTTCCAGGCTTTGCAGGCCACACCTCTGGCACAACGAGCATGTTGTTGTTCAGTCGCTCAGTCGAGTCCGACTCCGTGGCCCCGTGGACTGCAGCATGCAGGCTTCCCTGGCCTTCAGCATCTCTGAGAGCTTGTTCAAACTCATGTCCATTGAGTCATGATACCACCCAACCATCTCATCATCTGTCATCCCCTTCTCCTCCTGCCCTCAATCCTTCCCAGCATCAGGGTCTTTTCTAATACATAAACTTTGTCACTAAGTTTGAATTTCATATAGTCTTCATGTCATGCAATATTATTCTTCCACTGATTTGTTCGCAATCATTTAAAAATGAAAAAAAAATAACAAACCATTTTGAGCTTGCAGATTTGCTCCCTGGCTGTGGTTTACCAAATTCTGTTTTGGAATTGATGGCAGGGGCATTGGGAAGACACTAGGTCCCACCGTATGAACAAGGGCGGGATGCTCCTCCAGCTCAAGGTTAGAGTTAGGATCTGGTTCCATGATGACAAGGCTTCACCAGTGAGCCAAGCAGGCACTGGCACTGGCACCTATTGGCACTGCTCACCAACCTTCACCTGGCTCCTCGGCCCATGTCGATGGCAGCAGGAATCCATGGGGCCTCTGCTAAAGGCTGAGATTTGGGACTAAAGATCAGAAATAAGAGAGTGTGAACTCCAGGGCAAATCATGATGGGCTGCTCACTTCACTCTTTCCTAACACATCTCCAGAGCCCTGTCTCAGCTTCAGCCTTGAAGGAAGCTCATGATCACCCTGGTGACCGTGAGTGCTAAACTGGGCTATCCAAGCCCTGGGGCAGGTAGCAGAAGACAGGAGATTTGCCGCCTCACCGAGGCTGCTGACTTCACGAGGCCATCAAAGAGGAGGCCCCTCGGGCCAGGACCTGAGCGTTAACATCCAGCTCCTCCCTGTCGCACTATGTGACCGAGGACAAGCCACTTCCACTATCTGCACCTGAGTGTCTTCATCTGTGGAGTAGAAATGATAGAAACCCCAAGCACTGTGTTGGATCCGTTGAGTTCAAGTGTGTCAAGGGCTTAGGCACTCCATTAAATCACACTCCAGCAGTGGTAGCTGTTACGACTTTTTAAGGGGGACGTGGGGCAGGCCATGTGGCTTGTGGGACTTTAGTTCCCTGACCAGTGGGCCTTAGTTCCACTTGCTTCCCTTCAGTGGAAGCACTAACTACTGGACTACCGGGGAAGTCCGTGCTTTGATTATTATCTCATTTAATCTACACAAGTCTGTGAGCTAATTACCATTACTAGTCCCACTGTATGATGAGGAAACAGACACAGAAAGGTTAAGTAACCACCCCAAGGGCACACAGCTGGGACAGGGTAGACCTGGAGTCTGGAAAGTGGAGTCTGCCTGTGGGCCCAGGTTCTTAACTGCCTCCAAGCCCTGGCCTACATGCCCTCGCGGGAAACCACAGGAAAAGAGAGCCCTGGGCTCAGAGTGGACCCTGTAGCAAGGTGTCCTGGGGCCACCTCGCCTGGAGAGAGCTGCCTCCTCTGGAAGGCGGGGCTCCTTATGACCCCACAGCCCGACTTTCTGTCCTTGAGCAATGTGTGCACACTTGCACATATCACAGTGCCAGGTGAGGACCCAACTTGGGGGGCCATACTTTGCTTCAGAGGGACCCTGTCATCCTGCACACAGAGCAAGGCCTGGGCTACTAGGCTGAGCACCATTTGCTGTGGGGCCATGCCTGCCCCTTGGCTCCCCTCTGCAGACTGAGAGCCTGGGCGGTCTTCTCCATGGTCCTATGGTCTCATCAGCTTTCAGCAACATCCTCCCCACCCCCAGACCCCAAATCACTAAATGTTGAAGGACCTGCCTTACCAGGACAGAACAGGAGCTTTCTCTCTTAACTTTTACCCTGAAGTGTGCCGCCAGTGGGGAGACCACTGGGGGAGACCACCGGCCTTGCTAATGCCAGACCAGCCATCTCCCCTGCCCACTCCAGACAGGCAGGACGTGAGGGCTGCCTCATCCTGGAGCACAGAAGAGTTGGAACCCTGTGCAAAGGCAGCATTCTGTCCCCCTCCATGACCCCCCTACCCCCACCCACCAGGACTAGAGGCATCAAAGGACATGGAATCACCTGTAAGTGGTGAAGCTGACACGAAGCCAGCTCAGGAGACCCCGGCCCTCCAAATGCCATGGAAAATCCCCAGGGCCCCTGCCTCTTTAATGGGAATGGGGGCTGGTCGCAGCAGGGATGCATGGGTGCTGCAGGTAGCAGTCCTCAAAGAGACTGGGATACTACCTCCTATGAGGCACTTATGAAACGAAAAGAATGAATGCATGAACCATCTAGTCCAACTCAATTTCAAATTAAAAAAAATCTGCTAGAAACAGTAAGGTGCTTGCTTGAGGGCACAGAATTGAGAGGCAGGGCCTGGATTAGGCTGTCCATCAGCAAGTCTTTCTTGAGCACCTGCTGTGTGCTAGGTACCATTCCTGGCACTGCGGAGAGAGCACTGCCCAAGCAACCAACCGGTGAGGGGTGGGGGGCCAGAGGGTGCTTTGCCCTCATGGAGCTTCCAATCTGCTCCTGGGCCAGTGCCTGAATCCCAATCCACAGTGCTTTCTTACTCTGAGATAGCACACAGGGCCTGCCTCGGACCTTGCTCAGACCCTCCAGGGAGCAGCAGGCAGTGGACTGGCCTGCCGAGCCAACTCTGGACTGTGCACTTCTTCCTGCGGGCAGGCGCATCAGTGATTGTTCCCCAAAAAGTGGACAGTCATCCATGGGGGGGCGTGGCCCCTATTTATCAGTTCTTCTCTTGGCGACTGAATATGAAACGCCTTCGGGTGGCAAACCACACCTTCATGGAGTGGACGACCAAGGCAAGAAGGATGCCAGCTCCAGGGCCCACACATCCCAGGGAGTGACAGGGACTCCAGAGTGACACTTTATTGGAGCCCGGGCTGGCACTGCTTTTGGCCATAGCGGCAGCAGCTCCTGAGTGAGGCTGAGCTTCACCTCGAGGTCTGAACACTCTGGGCAAATGACAGACTTTGGAAGATGCTACTGCCTGAATCTGCCATGGGACACAGGTGCCCTTCACAGGGAGACGTGTAACAAGGCGTGGTCGGGAGTGCCGGCTTCTGGTCCTTACAGGGTTGAGCCTGTCCCCAGTCTAGGGCCACTTTAACCTGAGTTATCCCAGCAGGGAAATGGGTAGGCTGGGTCAGATTTCTCACCCCAAGACCACTGTCCCTTCTCTCATGTACCAAGTGTGTGTATAGCGCATCTGCCCCAGCCTCAGAACAGTGGCAATGTGAACGATGCAGACTCCAGGTGCCCTAGAGTCCAGGGTGGCAGCCTGGGGAGGGAGGAGGCAGGTATATACCCAATCGATGACCATGCGGGTGAGACTGGGAGTCAGGCCTCCCACGCCAGGTCCCTGCAGGGTGAAGCACAATTAGCCAAGTGAAGAGGAGGAGAAGTACGTTCTGGCCAAAGGAGGCACCTTGGCACAACTGGGAGGCACCGAGGTGAAGGCAGCAGGCTGTGGGTGGTAACCGCAGCCCGAGCGCTGGGGACGAAGGCAGGCCTGGGTGCTCCAGCAGGCCAGGAAGCAGCCGGGCCTGGGCCACTGTGAGCCCATTAACCATCAGACTTCTTTCCAGAGCCACGTGGCCTTGAACAGATTTTATACAGGAGTGACAAATTCTGCCAAATTTTCCTCACACTACCTGGGAAGAGCTGGAGAAGGTCATGGGTGTGTTTTGGGGAAAAGAATCTGTGATTCCCCTGGGCTTCCCAGATGGTGCTAGTGGTAAAGAACCCACCTGCCAATGCAGGAAACATAAGAGATGCGGGTTTGATCCCTGAGTTGGGAAGATCCCCTGGAGGAGGGCATGGCAACCCACTCCAGTATTCTTGCCTGAAGAATCCCACAGACAGAGGAGCCTGGCAGACTGCAGTCCATAGTGTAGCACAGAGTCAGACACGGCTTAAGCAGCCAAGCACACATATGCTATGATCCCCCAACCGCAATGCTGGCCTGTGGCTTCCACCACCAGTCAGGTGAATGACCTGCCTTCAGCCACCTGGCAGGGCCCAGGCAGCACCAGCCCAGCTGGCCTCCAAAGGCAGGACTTACCTAAAAGCCCCAGGGGTAAAGCTGTGGCTAAGACTGCCTTGGGCCGCCAGGGGCGACTCCTGGTGATATTTGTGCTGAGGGGTCGCTGGAACCCCTCTGGGAAAGATGAAGCTTCAAAGGAGCCCGGGAGTTCCTGAAGCCCCTCCCAGGGTAGGGAAGTTAGGAAGTGGTGACCTGCTCACCTGCCAGAAGTTCTGTGGCCCCAGGAATGAGAGGCGGCCCCTGGGAGCCTCATTTACCAATGGGAAAGAATGTCAGGGATTTATCTCTTGTAGAAATGAAATCACCCTAAAGCTTCAGCCCAGAGCTTGATTACCTCAGGTCAATGAGAGAGTTCCCTAATGGCCTAGAAACCAGGCTACAAGCTCAGGGAGGCCCAGGGCTCTTTCCATAAGACCCAGAGCTCCCTCGGGGTGGAGATGTCATCTCAGATTCTCACACACACATATGCGTGTCCACAGGGGCCAGAAGAGCCTCCCTTCCACAGCCTGAATCCAGCCACCTGGGGACCCAGGGACCTGATTTGTGCTCCTCCTAAAGGCCCTGCAGAAGTGATGGGGGGAGGGAGGGTAGGGAGTGGGGCAGACCCAGACCCTCGCATCCCTCTTTCCAGACGAGGGCTGCAAATCACCATGCGCTGAGCCAGGCCCACTTGCAGGGCCTGTGCAGAACATTGCCAACAGCAGCCCCCATCTGCCACAGTCCCCAGAGCCCTGAGGTTCTCTGGAGAACAGGGAAGGGAATTGGAGGCAGCATCTAGGGGGCCAGACAGGGACCCGCCCCTGAACACTGTTAGGCCTCAAGCAAGACGCTCAACTTCTGCATCATTAAAATGGACATAGGGTATTTGCCCAACAGGGGGCTACAGAGGAGCAATAAGTTCTCCATGATTGTTAGGCGGCATCATGATTGTCATCAGCTTCTGTGAATATTCACACAGTGAATATACAGGATGAAAGAGAATGCTCTGGGGAAGCCTCTGGGCAGAGGGGAGGGGCTGACACACAGAAACCAGCAACAGTGAACCCACACTCCCTGGAGCCTGGCCTGTTCCAAGCACCTTAACGCGCACAACACCCCTCTGACAAGGGCCCAAGGCAGGCACTGTCATGGTCCCCATTTTCCAGATGAGGAAACTGAGAGGTTAAGCCAGGATTAAACAACTATGGTTGGGGGGTGCTCTGAGCCCATACTCCAGGCAGCTTCCTCCACCCCCACTGGAGAGGCCCAGCAGCCATGCTACCCACCTGGCCTGGGAGGGCATGGGGATGTCCCCCCAGAGAGGAACAGTTCAATGCACAGGTGCCATGCATATCTCGGGTTGGAGGCAAGGCATGAGTGAGCAGGTGGCGTACTCCCAACTGAAAGCCAAGCACACTCTGAGCCCCCACCTCTCCCCTCCTCCAGGGAGGCCCCAAACAGCCATGTCTCTTGCCACCCCTCCTGAGCAGCCCAGCAGCTATGAGTGACTTTGGAAACAGCTCTTGGAAGTGAATCTGACCTCTGCCACCTGCAGCGCATGGCTTCCTCAACCTTAACTTTCTCATCTATAAAAGAGAGATGTGGCGGTTTAGTCACTAAGTCGTGTCCTACTCTTGAGACCCCATGGACTGTAGCCCTGCAGGGTCCTCTGTCCATGGAATTTTCCAAGCAAGAAAACTGGACTGGGTGGTCATTTCCCTCTCTAGGGGATCTTCCCGGCCCAGGGATGGAAGCCGCACCTCCTGCAGAGTCTTCACTGCCGAGCCACTAGGGAAGCCCCTGTATGTGTGCACACTCAGTCACTTCAGTCGTGTCCGGCTTTTTGCAACCCTATGGACTGTTTAGCCCACCAGGATCCTCTGTCCATGGGATTCTCCAGGCAAGAATACTGGAGTGGGTTGTCATGCCTTCCTCCAGGGGATCTTCTCAAACCAGGGATTGAACCCACGTCTTTTACAGCTCCTGCATTGGCAAGTGGGTTCTTTACCGCTAGCACCACCTGAGAAGCCCATAATGCTTCCTATTCTCCCCAGCCCCGGGGCTATTGTGAGGACTATATTGAAATAATGCATGAAAAAATCCCAGGCACCCAGGAAATGTTTGTTGAGTGACTAAAGAACTGACCAGATAGTGTCATTCTACTTTTAAAGTGCTCCAGCTTTGGGGTTGCAGGAACATCACAGTAACTTCCCTGTTACTGACCAGGGGAGGGCAGTGGGGCTACAAATATATGGGCCACAGAAATGGTGCCTGCACCCACCCCCCCCCCACCCCAGCACTTGCCCAGCTAGAGGGTGATCTAACCCAGATTTAAATATGTAACGACCACCATCACATGCAGTAGTAAGGAATCCACCTGCCAATGCAGAAGACACAAGAGAGGCAGGTTTGATCCCTGGGGCATAAAGATACCCTGGAGAAGGAAATGGCAGCCCACTCCAATATTCTTGCCTGGAAAATTCCATCATCAGAGGAGCCTGGCGGGCTGCAGCCTGTGGGGTCACAAAGAGAGGCAAATGAGCACACATGCACGACCTCCATCACAGTGTATAATGGGCCAGATGCACCACCTTTTGACAAGGAAGAAAATGAAAATGGCAAGAAATACACACAGCTAACCATGCAACCTCACCCACAATCACAGTCTAAATCCCCACTCAACCACACACATACACACTCACCCACACAGCCTCCAAGATGGGCAGACTCACACACAGTGATCACACATGGCCACAGTCACAGTCTCACACTCACCTCAGCTCAGCAGAGAGACACACCTACAGGCACAGCAAAATGGCACATCACTCAACCTTACCCCAATTCCCATCCACTCCCACCAACAGCCCAGCACCCCAAGCACCGCCCACCCTAGCCCCCCACACAGTCACCCTACTCCCCCAGTCCTCACATATTACAGACTCAGCCCCTCCTGCAAGACCTGCAGGTAATTTGTCACTTGCTCCAAACATCCCATTGAAAGCCTGGTAACCAGGCTGGGGTTGCTCCCAAGGCCTCTGCCCACAGGAAGGGTGTTTTGTTTCGGCTTCTTTGCCTGCAAAGGCGCACTTCCTTCAACCCACAGCCGTCTCCGTGGCTTGGCGGCAGCCTCTGGCCTCCCTGCCCCCTCTCGCCCTTGAAGGCCTGGGAGGGTAGCCTGCCAGGCCCCTTGGGGGGTCCCCAGCAAGAGTTCTCACAGGACTTTGCAGAGGGCATGCTGCAGGCCATCCTGAGGTCCAGGTGGGTCAGGGGCCCAATCCTGGTGTAGGGGCCCCCTCCTGGATCTGTGGCAGGGAATCAGCCTCCACCAGAGTCATGGTGTCAAGTCCAGAGAAGCTGGGAGAGGAAAGGTACACCGGAAACCCCTGGAGCCTCTGCTTCCTGGACCATCAGTCTGTCCATCTATGAAATGGGGAGAAACCATGGGAGGTAGCTATGGGGGTCCCCTCTCCCCTGCACACCCCAGCCTCAGACTCCACTGGTTCCCTGAGGGCTCAGGGCACATCTAAAGGTCAACCAAAAGTGAATCTGGCCCGTGGAAACACCTGAGGCGGGTGGGGCTGGCAGTGATGGCTCTGGCTGGCCTGGCCTGACCCACTGGTCCTGTGAGGGGCTAACAGCCTGGTGGCCTGAAAAAGGAAGGGAGGGACAGAGGGAAGGACAGCAGGAGGGGCCAGGGTCAGAGGCACTGGATCTAGTGGACGGCTTGGGAGGCTCACTCTCTGGGCCGCGTGGGGGCTCCGGGAACCCCTGGGGAGAGGTGGGACCTTAAGCAAGGCTCCCTGGGAAGAGAAGGGATGCAAATGGGGGAAGAGCCACAGGCAGAAGAAAAGGAACAGAGAGGCAAGGACCACAGGTGCACAGGAAGGAAGCCGCATAACCCCACTGGAGAAGCCCCAGCTCTGCTGTCTGTCCTCTCGAGAACAGGAGGGGCCACCTGCCATCCCCCAGGGGCCTGATCCCACAGAGGCACAGGCCAGCTCAGGGCAGCAGGGCACCCCTCAGGCACATGCCAGCCACTGGCCTCCCACCTCAAGTCCTGGGAATTTCCTGGGCTCCTGTGGGACCCACAGGCCACCCTGTGACCCAGGAGGGTGCCCACGGATGCAAAGCACCCAAAGAGCAGAAACACACCAGTGACTCACATGCCGCCCCTCTTGGAGGCTGCAAGAAAAATTCCTGGCCAGGGCCAGGGTAGGGGCTGGGCTGAGGGCTTAGACCACCGGAGCCACAGGCAGCTGGGTGGCAACCTCTGTACCCTAACGTGCCCAGGCCAGTCCTGTCTTCATGAAATTTTCTTCTTAGCCCCCACTAATTTTCATACCATCTCTAGATTTCACAGGGTAACAAATTCACCCCTCAGACAAACGCCTGGCAGGACAGTAGCTCTCTTGAACGAGAGAGGGATGGCAAAAGACAGAGGCCAGAGGCTGCCTCCTGCCACCAGCTGACCATGTGGATTGAGGTGGGCCCCTTCAGTTTCCCCATTGTTGCTTAATGGGATTAGATATAGCCCCTTAAGGTCCCACTACTCAAATGCCAAGGTTTCTGGGAAGATCCCACGCGACCTCCTTCAAGCCACAAGTTGAAGCCCCTCCGACCCCAGAGGGCCTCTGATGAAGGCAAGGCCTTAGCCCCAAAGTTCTCCCAGGGAAACAAGCAGACCAGCCATGGCTCTTGGACTCCAGTGCCCAGGGTGCCTGTCCTGGCTGTGTGACCTCAGGTAAGCCCTGAAACTCTCTGAGCCTCAGATTCCAAACCCTAGAAACAAAGATGAAATCATTTCCTGTAAAGGTATGATACAAGGGTTGCCTGATAACACCATCCAGTGGGTATCTACAGGAATCCCTTCAACTGTAGTTGGGCATGTGTTACTACTACCACCACCCAATCTACCACCTGCTAAAATCCCCACAGCAAAAGGACAACTGGCATCCTCAGGATAGATGGAAGCCTTGCTTCTGGCTTCCATTCCAAGATATTAACCTCTTCCCAGTTCCAGTCATCTCTATTAATAAACGGAGATGGGCATGGGGTCAGGTGGGCTTCAACCTCTCAGATTTCACATTTCCTCCCAGGGACAGGGGGCTTCACTGGCACTTTCAAATGGTAATAGACTCGGCCCTGGTGCAACATAATTAGTCTTGGGACTAGAAGGGTAAACAAATGTGTAATTCATGAATTTGCTAATTGTCCTTCATTTTGATCTCCTGCCATTTTTCCTAGACTCTGCCTGACATCCGAGCTTGTGGCAAGGACTCAAAAGAGTGCTGGGTGCGGCCCAGGGAGGCACTGGCTTCAAAGTCGGACACCTGGACTCGCCCTCCCCCCAGCTGCCCCCTCCAGCCTGGAGCCCACCACCCCAGATATCACACAAGGCAGGAAGCCCATGGCACTCCATCTTTTATTTTCTTCAACTGTACACAAATGTAAAATACTTTAACAGCAAGTCTATGGGAAAAAATTGTTTGGTTTTAAATTATTATGAAACAGAACCTAAGGGGAGCTTTATTAAATAAACATAAAGATGGGGGTTTAAGGATACACACCTGCATTCTACCATTGTCGTTTTTACTCTTGCTTCTGGGTGTGTAAGGATAGAAAAGACACATCAAACTGAATAAACAAAATCCATGTATACCCTGAAACGCTGGCAGGCCACTCAAAGGACTGTTCAGAACGTCCACCTCATAAAGATGGCCTCACCATCTAATAAAAATTAAAACTGATCTGTTGGCCTCTTTGGTTCCAAAATTATGTATAATACATTTAACTGTATTTTTTTTCGCTGCTATAAAAATAACTTCTTTTTTCAAATGGCAGTTTCTGACTAATCATGCAACTAAATCAGTGCAAACATTAAAAGCAATCATTCGCTTAAAAAAGAAGCAAAGGATTTCATTTCAAGTATAAAAAAATATAAAAAGAGTCGTACGAGTCCAGTTACATCTAGTGTGGGTCAACCCTTTAAATTGCATAGTTCACATGGCACTTGGACCTCTGGGGTGAGCTCAATGCTCTGCCAAGGGCCACTTCTGGATACATGCGGATGGGCAAGGGTTGTATCATGTGCGTTCAGGCGGGTGTGCAAGTGCCAGGAGTGGGGCAGGCGAGCAGGTAGGGGCCACGTCTGTGCTTAGCCCTGGTGGCCAGGGCCCACATGGGCCACTTTTGCAAAGCAGCTGAAAGCCTCTCCCTTTTCCCCAGACCCGGTCAACTGCTCCCCTCCCTCAACCCCTGCAGAAGGGGCAACCCCACCCCCCGAGCATCTCCAGAATGCCTTCATCCCACCATTCCCTCCTTCTAAGAGCTCACCCTCCCCTTGCCTAAGAGTCATTTCCACCCCTCCCTAACCAGTCCTAGAGGAATCTCCCCAAGGAAGGGCACAGATTGCAACTTTTTTGTTCCACTTGGAACAGTTCAGATTTTAACTTAAAAGGTCAAACCTGGTAGAAAAGTCCCTTTTCAATTATACAACCGGAAAGAATGACCATTCAACTGCTAGTGATCAGTTAAAGCATCAAATTAAGACCCTTCTCCTCTCCCTCCCTCCCCACCCCCAAAACACACACACACACACACACAGAAGTCACACCAGGGCCCCAAGCGACAGTCAAATGGTCACTACCACAGCTCCATGGTCTCCGGTCTCTGGCAGGTGGTAGCCTATTTGGGCCTCCTTCTCCAAGGATGGGAAAGGACAGGCTGCCCGACTCCCCGCAGCATGAAGGATCCCAGGCCACGGGGAGCAAGCCCACATGTTGCAGCCGAGAGATGTAGGGACCCCGGGGGCCTTGCACGGGCAAAGCGGGACACGCGGCCCTCTGTAAGCTGCCTGCTCCCCACCCCCCAACTGCTGCTCCTCTCCAAGCTCCGGGTTCGCTGGCTCTCTCTCCCTCTGTGTCTCTTTGTGCTTTCTATGTGCTCGGAAGGCGCGATTCAGAGTGGCCGGGCCAACTGGGGGGGCGTGGGGGAGCGGTGGCTGTTCACCCCATTCTCTCCGAGTTGACAGGCATTTGCGGCTGAGCTGCCATTTATCACCGCATACACTTGCTAGGATCCCGGAGGCTGCCATGTGGGTGGCAGGATGCGTCTGGCCGCACGTGTCTACGTGTGCATTGTCCAGTCCTTCGTGTCCGTGGAGGGTTCTCCCTCTGTTTTTGACAGATCGCTGGATGAGGAAGTAGGAAAAGACCTCAGGCCGGCCCCGGGCACCTCCCAGGCATTGCCACGCTCCACTTGCCACACCCTGGTCCCCATGCCCCGACGGAGCCGCGCCCTCATGTGCAGCCGCACTCCTCCACGATCATATTGGGCACATCCCGCTTGACGATGTTGTACTCGTCGTCGAAGTAGAGCATGGACATGGTGCTCAGCTTGGTGGGGATACAGCAGGAGTTTACGGTGCCCGGGTTCAGTCCCCGCATGCGGTACTGGTTTACCACGGCCGTGTGGAAGGAGGAGGCCGAGCCCGGCACCCCCGCCAGGTAGCAGGGCAGCTGCCCTCGCAGTAGTTCCCATAGTAGCCTGTGGGCGCAATGATCCAGTCGTTCCAGCCGATGAGGCGGAAGTCGATATAGAACTGCTGCCGGCAGCACAGCTTGGTCTTTCCGTCGCACTCCAGGCCCCGCTTGCGGATACGGTGCCTGCTGTCGCCCAGCCGCGCCTGCACCACCACGAAGGGCCGGTGCGACTCCTCGCCCGGGTCCACGAACACGGGCACCACGGCCAGCTCCGGGCAGCCGTCGCACTGCACGTCCAGGCTGAGACGCCGCTCGCCCCGCGAGAACAGGGCCTGGATGGGTTCGGTGAGTGGGAACGTGTGCCAGCCGCTGCGCTTGAGGTCCACGCGCTTCTCCACCGCGGCCCAGCGGTCACCAGGGCCCTGCTCCTGGAAGTACACCTTTACCCGCACCTTCCGCCGGCTGCCCTTCTCCAGGACGTAGGGCAGCAGCTTCAGGTAGAGCCACAGGCTGGCCTGCACTACAAACAGGTTCTGGTTGCCTTCGTTGGAGATGAAGAAGTACAGGCGGACCCGGGAGGAGGCCAGGCCATCTGCAGAGAAGCAAGAGAGCAGGCCAAGTTAGATCAAGGAGAGCACTAGGCACTGCAGAAAACACATTCTGCCGCATGACGCTGGACCGGGCCCTGGCCGAGCAGCTGGAGGACCGTCCTGACCAGAAATACCACTCCTGGGGCCGAGGCCTCCAACGGTAACCTGGAAGAGGCAGGGAAAATCGTTTCCTATCTTGAAGCTGGGACCAGGTTTGAGCCGGAGGGTCCGGGCCTAGAAAACCGGCCTCACCTCTCCCAGGCCAGGGTTCCCTGGAGACAGGCTGTCAGGCCTCAAAGCTCAACAGAGGAATTTGTCAGGAGGCCAAGATCCTAACAAGTTGTTATGGGTATCTGTGAAATCTGAAAAACAAAACCAGGATCTCACTAAGGATTTGGGGTGGGTTGTTTTAGCAGAGTTTGGGTTCATTCGTTCTTTCTTTCTTTTTCTTTCTTTCTTTCTTTTTTTTTTTTTTTTTTTTACTTAGGGCATTGCAAAATCCAGCTGAGCCACCTACAGCCTCTTTTCCAGTGTTTACCTAAGCATGATCTGATCCAACCCCCAGTGGAACCTCCACTGCAAACAAGCCAGCTCTGCTCAGATTTCTGACACAGGAAGGTGTGCTCTGCAGGCTGCAAAGTGCAGCCTTTGCTTCCGAGTACTTCCAAGGGACAGGGCATGCAGTCTTGAAACTTGAAGTCCACCCCTTTCATGGGACACTGACTCTCCGTGAATGGCACATTTGGAGTTTCCATCGATAAGGAGAATTGGCTTATTAGTTGTTTCAATAATTCAGCTCAACAAGAGAGGCCGTGCCAACTGAGAGAGGAATCCTCTCTCATCCTACATTTCAGTGACTCTGCTCTCTGACGATCCCTACTTTTTTTTTTTTTCTCCAGGAAGAACAAATAAGCCAACTGTGGCCTCCGCTGGTTTTATCAAACCTCCTACCACTGCCCCCTTCCCAGCCCCCTCCTCAGGCCTCGCCTGGCTCCTCTAATAACACTGACATCTGACTTTGAAATGGGGGAAAGTGCAGCCTTAAAAGCTGGTCTTGGACGAGCTGCCTGTGACCTGAATCTGTTATTTATAAGTCAAAGAGCTGGCTCCGTGGAACCGACCAGAAATATAACAGCCCCCGCTGTCATTTTGTGCCACTGGGACCAAAAGGCCTCCTCAGCCTTCCAGAATCACATTTCTGCTCTGGGCCCCAAAGCACCTTTTAATTCAAGCTCTCCAATTGCATGTCCAGATTCCCTTGACTCTGTCGGACAGCTAAAACGGCAATGCATTTCTTTCTAAGCACAAACCAGCCCTGATTGTCTCTGCTTTTCTCCACACCCGGCCATGCAAAACTTTTCATCCCTTTTCATCCCCAGGCAGCACCTGCACAGTCTGCCCGCTGCCTTGGGGGTTGGGGGGAGGCATTCGCAGCCTGGGGACACAACTGCCACCAACTCTCCCCGCTAAGGCTCCCTGCCCACCCTGCCCTGCCCAAACCTGAGCTTCTCCCTGCGACCTTCTCGGCAGTCCCCCTGCACAAATGGGGCTGAGCTCCAGGCACAAAAGCCAGCCTGGCTCATTCAAGTCCTGAAAAGGACAGCAGAGCCGAAAGCACTTGCAGCATTTCAGCGCGAGCACATTTCTCTCCTTCTTTTAAAGTTCGAAAGATGTTTTTCCTCGCTTGATTTTTATATTCAGACAGTGGTAAAAATAAATAAATAAATTGCAATATCGGGCCGGAGGAACATTCCAGAAAGGACTCCGACCCTTTGTTAACTAGGAACTCTGCTGGCTCTAAAGCCAGGGAGCTGCCTCAGCTCCCAAGCAAGCGGAGAGGCACGGGGCTGCCCCCTGAGCTGCAGCCTTTCTCTTCGTAAATGATGGGACCTGTTGAGAAGCCTGCCTTCCACCGTTCCGGTGCCCACACAATCGGAAGAGAGGTTGCCTAGCTCTCCCTGGCGAAGCTTCAGCAATCCTGGCAAGCCCACGCCGCCCGGCGATGGAAGCGGCCCCAGGGGCCTCTCACGCAGGCACACACACACACACACAGAGTCACACACACATACACACACTCCTCCGGCCCACGGATATCAACAAGCACACACATCTCCATCTATACTGCTAAGCCTACACTCTGATCGTGGGAAACAAAAACATTAAGCAATCACCAAGCGAGTGCCCGCGAAGCCAGGGCCGCACGCGTCCGCAGGGAGGGGGACGCGCGCCCAAAGGCGCTAGGGCCCGTTTCGGAGAGCAGTGGTGGAGGACAGAGCGCTCCTCGGGGGAGATAGGGGAGTAGGAAGGGGTTGCTGCCTTTGAGAAGAGGACTGCAACCCGGACGGAGCGCACAGGGCCGGAGGCGAGCGGGCCGAGCCAGCAGTCCGGGTTTCCCCCAGGGCGCGCGGGCTGCGGCGGCGGCGGCCAGAGTCAGCGAAGAGAAGCGGGTGGAGGAGGTAGCAAGGCCCGCTCGAGGGACCGACCCACCTGTCTCGGCGAAGCTGATGATCTCGGAGACGTGCTCCTGGCCGTCGGCGCCCGGGCTGGCGTGGCCGTCGAGGTGCGGGATCTCCACCTGGCCGTCCTCGCGCACCTTGCCCGCGTGCAGCTTGCGCAGGGCCGTGACCATGGCGGCCTTGGGCACGGCGTGTGTGATGTTGGGCCGGTCTCGCATCTGCAGGCGGTTCAAGATGTGCCGCTTCACCGCCTCCAGGAAGTCGCCGTCTACCCGGCCCAACTCCTCCGGCCGCCGGAAACCGCCGCACGACGTGCAGGTGTCCTGCGAGCCGCCTGGGGCTCCGGGCGGCGGCGGGGGCGGTTGCGGCGCGGCGGGCGACGGCGGGGGCGTGGGAGAGCCCCAGACCCCGGGCCCCAGCCAGCCGACCGCCAGCATCAAAAGGCAAGCGGCCCCCAGCGCCCGACCGGGCAGCCCGTCCATGGTGCGCCGCTGGCGACGAGGGCGCCCGCCGCAAGGCGAGCCGAGCAGAGCACAGGGCGGCTCACGGCTCCCGGCGCGCCGCCCCGCCCCGCCCCCGCCCGGGCCTCCGCCCGCCCGCCGGGAGGGCCGCAGCCGGCTCACAGGGGGAGGGGGTCCGGTCGGGCCGCGGGGGTTCCCGCGCGGCGGGAAAGGGGCGCCGTGGGCTGCGGGAGGCCGGAGAGGCGCCCTGGGCGAGGCAGGGGCCGGAGGGTTACTGCCGCACGGGCGTCTCGGGGCGCCTCGGCATCCGCAGCTTTCCCCACATCTTCTCCGCGTCGGGGCCCCGCTGCCCCCGCTCGAGTGAAGCGAAAGCAGCGGCAGCGGCGGCTTGGCGGCCGCGGGGAAGGTGGCAAAAGGGCTGGTCGACGCAACTTGGGCGAGACGGAAGCGAAGGCGCCCGAGCCCCCAGAGCGGAGCCGGGCGCGGCTTGGCGCGGCGCTGCGGCGGGCTCTGCGGTGGGGCCCCGCGCTCGCACCTGAGCGCCTCGCCCTCGCCCTCGCCGCCTAGCACCGAGGAAGGGCCGCGCGGGCGGTGGCGACGGGCGGGTCGTACTCTCCGCGGGTTGGCGGGCGGACAGCGGAGCGAGTGCGGTGCCGGTAGCGCCGCGGAGCGCGGGCCCGCTCAGAGGCGGCGCGGAGCCCGGGACCGCGGGCCCTGCAGTCCTCGCGGCGCGTCACAAGGCAAAGTTGTCTCCAGGCTCCCGGGGCGCCGCATCCACCGGCAGGCGGGCGGGCGGGCCGGCTGCTGCGCGCTCCGGCGGGTCCTCTGCTCCGCCCGCCTCCTCGCCGCCTGCCTCCCTCTGCCAGCCTGCGCGGGCCGGCGGGACTCTGAGCGCCAGGCTAGGCGGCGGCGGGGCCCTCCTCGTCCCGGTCTCTTTTGCCTGCGCGGCGGCGGTGATGTCGGTTCGAGCTCCTAAAAGTCTCGCCGCGTCCCCGGCGCGGGTGTCCTCACTGGCTCTCCCGCTGGCACACGCCGCAGGGCCGGGAGAGAGCTGCGGGTGGCGGCCACGTCCCCGCGCCCGGCCGCGGCAGAGTGCGGAGCCCGCCAAGGAGGAGTTCTTCGTTTTGCCCTCTTCTTTTACTCTCCTCGTTTTTCTCCCAAGGGTGAAAAAAAAAAAAAACGCCCACCCCAGCTTCCCTCGCTCTTTTCCTTCTGCCTTAGCGTAAAGGAGGAGCGAACCGGCTGGCTCCCCTCCCCTCCCCACCCCATAAGACCGGGCCACTTCTGCGGTCTCGAAACTTTCTCACCACGTGGGCGCCCTGGACCCCCGCCCGACTGGGCGGCGGGCGGCACCGACGGGCTCCCCGACCCAGGATCCCAGCGCTCGTCTCCTCCCGGCGGCCACGCAGGCCCTGTCCTGGTCCCTGCCGCCGCCTTCCCCGCTCAGGAGAGGCACCTCTCCTCGCCGCAGCCGCCCCCAGCCTTCCTGGGGTGCTCCCTCGCTGGCCGCGGTAAGGCGGGGGCGGCCGCGGGCGCCGCGGACTGGCTCCGCCGGTGGATGTCGCTCCGGGGCTGCAGTGCCGGAGCCGAGCGTGCCGGGCCGCCGGCACACTGGGTGAGACGTGGACCCCGCAGGCTGTAGGGGTCTGGGGGGCTGCTGCCTCCTCCAGCGCCGCGCCCCAGAAGCTGCTCGGCTGCATGGGGAACCGGCCTCGCGGCCCATGAGCCTCCCGAGCTCTGGACTTGCCAGGCTGGAGAAGCTTCCAGCACCACTGCGGCCGCCACCCCCCTAGGTGGCAAATCTTGGCCTCAGACAAAGCCAGGTCCCAGTCGAGGCTCCGCTACAGCCGGCCTTGCCGGAGTGACCGTGGCTAGAGCCTTCCCATCCTAGTCTCTGCCGCCTCGTGCGTACACGGGGCACAGTAACGACTATTAAAACACTGGCTGGTGGGGAGCCCTAAAGTAGGCAACCGGGCCAAGCTCCTCACAGAACTCAAGAACTACCCTGCCAAGGCTGCCGTTCTTAGGCCACTAGCGAAAGACGCTGTCAGTGAACACCAGAATCCCAGCCTCGTCCGGAACCCCAAATGCAGTCCGTTCCTTCTGTCCCCTCTGGCGTCCCGACCACCATGTGGAGCAACAGGACGGTGTCCACCAAGGCTGCCGTTCTTAGGCCACTAGCGAAAGACGCTGTCAGTGAACACCAGAATCCCAGCCTCGTCCGGAACCCCAAATGCAGTCCGTTCCTTCTGTCCCCTCTGGCGTCCCGACCACCATGTGGAGCAACAGGACGGTGTCCTAGGGTGCAGCAGCAACGCGGCCTTGCGCTCTCGTCTCAACTGCCTAGACCCCCCACCCACAGTGAACGCGCCGCATAACAACGGAACTGCAGGGAGTTTAGCTGCCTTAGTGTATAGGGGCGCCCGGGACAACCGAGGTGGACCGCGGCCTCGGGCTCAGGGCTCCCCCCAGCACCCGCGGCCCCTCATCGCCAGCTTCTCAGGCCAGCCGGCGCTGTGGCGTTTAGCCTCAGCCGGACCGCAGCCTCACCGAGGTCCGCAAGTCTGGAGGCGGAGCGCCCCCTCCCTCCCGATCCGAGGAACCGACTCAAAGGTGCGCAGGGCCGGTCCCAAGGTACAAAAATGGGCTGCTCTGGGTTTATCAACCGAAAGTCCGAAATAGGGGACAAGCAGAGTCCCCGAAATGCCGGTCCCCGAAATGGCAACCCTTCTGGTTCCTTAGGGCTTTCTCCAGATCCTAAATCGTTGCCACTCCCAAACTGACAGCCCTTTGTTCCCTCGGCTTACCACCCCTGGCCCTGGCCCAGAGCCTGGGAAACCCTGAGCAGAGAGGAGGTACTTCTGCCTCCTGGACAGCTTGTACCACCATCTTCTACGCAGTGGCCCTGAGCCAGCCCAACCCACCTTTGTGATTTTGCATGCCTCTTCTGCCGGGCACACATACTCTGGTCTACTGGTCCTTCCCATCACCACAACCACCAACCTACATGGAAAACTCACACCCAGGCCTCAAGACCCAGCCCAATCTTGGTGAAGCCGCCATGGCCTTCTTGTGCCCTGAATAGTTGTTTGCTGGTTTTGCCCCTCGGAACAGTGCCCAGATGTTACCTCTTCACCTGTCTCCTGGAGGGGCCTCAGGTTCCTGCAGGACAGGGACCAGGCCTCTGTGTGATGCCAGACCTGGAAGATAATCAGGTGCACTTATTGAACCAGTGTTTGGTTGGTTGACTGACTGATGGACTGAAAGAAGTCAGTAAGCCAGCAAAGGATTTAACACCTCTACTTCTCAGCACAAACAGTCGGTGTTCCTTGCCTTCTCAATTACAAACCTTTATTTATTTTTTGTGAAAGTGTTAGCCACTCAGTTGTGTTTAATGCTTTGTGGCCCCATGGACTGGGGCCCACCAGGCTCCTCTGTTCATGGAATTCTCCAGGCAAGAATACTGGAGTGGGTGATTCCCTTCTCTAGGAAATCTTCCCCACCCAGGGACTGAACCCCAGCCTAACACATTGTAGGCATTCTTTACCTTCTGAGCCACCAAGAAAGTCCATTTATGTATGTATGTATGTATGTATGTATTTTTTGGCCACACCCCACAGCATACAGGATTTTAGTTCCCTGACCAGGGATTGAACCCAGGCCCCATGCAGTAAAGTCTTAACCACTGGACCATCAGGGAAGCCCCACAACCCTTCTTATTGTGGACAGAGCTGGGTAGAGCTGTAGGAAGAGGGGAGGGCTCCTTGCGTTTGTGAAAGTACAGCATCCTGCTCATCACCCTGGTGCTGGGAAGAGGCAAAAGCCGCCATGTCCTTGCTGGTTGGAGCAGAGATGAGATTCAGAGGAGGGTCCACGTTTTGCTCCCCTGACGAAGGAGCTGCAGCCCCGCTGCCAGTCATCTGCTGGGAGGGAACTGGGTCAAGCGGTAGTCAGAAACCATCTGCTCGAGAAGCTGGGATTATCCCACCCTCTGCTGATCCCCCAGCCCTCAGGAGCCAAGGGTGTAAATTGAGTTCTTCCAGATCACCTTGTGCTTTGCGGGGGAGCTCCCCATTCCCTACTGAAGGGCACGGACCTTTTCCTGTTGCTTCAAAGCCTCATTTAGCACTGGACTCTGTTCTCCTTTAGATTGAGGGTGACCTCAGCCCTCCGTCTGAGCCAGGGATGTGACTGCACCTGTCAGTTTTGAATACAATAATGTACATCAATACTTCAGCCAACGCCCTCTAGACGGGCTGCAGGACCGGGCCGCCCCCACACAGAATGCTGGCTCCCTGACGCCAAGGAACTCAGGCCCAATGGGAAAGGCAGGAGGAAACATGGCGAAAACATGGGTCCAGGCACTCAGAGTATGAAGAGGCTTCCTCCAGGGAGCCTGGAGCACGTGCTCTCACAATCGTGTCTCGTTTTGTTTTGTATAACCCAGAGCTGACGAAGATGTCCAGAAGTGACAAAGCACATGATAAAAGTGAATCTCAGCATGCAATTCTTGGCCACACGGACCCTACGGAGTGTTGAGGCACAGTCCTCAACATGGGTGCCCCAGGCCTGGGATGGAGAGGGGCCTCTGTCTGAGTTGGGTTCCAGAGATCTGTGTTCACTTTTTCACCACTGGTCAAGAGCCACAGCTGCCAGACATCACTATCATGCATTATAACTCCGTAGGGCAGCTCGCTATCTGAAAAAGAGCTTCATGCCAGGCCACACGAGACAGCCTGCCCACCAGCAGCCCCAGGCACAACAGCAGGACAACCCGGAGCCAGGTGCAAAGCAGGATGGAGCCAGGGAACCACAAGGGACAGAGAACCACCAGCTGACCTGTATAAAAGCCCAGGCACCAACACAGAGCCCTTTCAGGAAGCCCCAAGACCACTTCATACATTTTCCATCCTGAGGAAAGTCCCTGATGAGAGAGTGGGCATGGGAGGCTTACTTTAATAAGGCAGCCCCTTATTTCTCACCAGGGCAACTGGACAGTGCCCACCTTCCAAGACCCAGCAGCCCTCCACATTCCCAGATCCTTCTGATGTGGCCTGGAAATGATGCCAGTCATCTCTGAAACTCCACGTGTGCTACGAAGCATCCATGCCTGGCACCCAACTCAGCACCTGCTCACCTGCACCTGTGTGTGACCTGCCCAGTGGTCCTGGGGTCCAAACACAGACCCAAGAATCCCAGTGGGTCCACAGGGCATCCCACCTCATGCGTGCCACTTCCCCAGCTTCCCAACTGGCACGAGCATCTGACACAGCCATGCCACACCTTTGCGTGGCCCAGTGCTGTTTCTAAACCAGCTCCAACACAGAATCACCTAGCCGGGCTTCTGTCTAGCCATTCCCCTTGACCTGATTCCCTCAGCACCCGGTCTCCTGAAATCTACTGTCTGTTAGCAAGAACCACACAAATCACTGTATTTGTGGTTCCATTCCTGGGAATGGGCTAGCCTGAGGGAGCATAGGGAGCCCCCACCCTCTTTCCCAAGCAAGACTGGGGGCAGGGGTGCCAGAGGCTATGCAGGAGTAGGATTCAACATGTTTTGAATGTTCAGGAATTATTTCAACAGCAGGCCCGTAGGGATGGCTGTCCAAGTTGGTGGTTTTTTCTGGAAAAATAGAGGTGCTAAATACAGCATTTGGTGAGTGTCCACTTCAAACTGCTCATCACAAACTAGCCCTGGCACAGAATTCCTTCCTATCCACTCAATAACCACACTGAACTAGCTGCTGGGGATCTAGCAATGCAGAATCAAAGTCCCAACCCCGCTCACCCCCTCCCCTGGGTGTACCTGGGAGACAGGATAGCTCGGGCAGCTTGCTGATACCTGTGGTGCAGCAGGAGCCAGGACAAGGAACACCTCCATCTGCCAGGAGGCTCAGAGGAGGCGCGATCTGGGCTGAGGCTTGAAGCAGAAGGAGGCGTTGTCCAGGTGGACGTGAGAGAGCGCAGATCGGCTGAGGGGAACCCAAGTGATGAGAACATGCAGTCCAGCTGAACAGCAAGGGCAAATCCATGGGGCCGAGGCTGGGGAGGGGCCTGTCAGTCCAGAAAGGGGTGTCAAAGCCAGATGGGCCACGTGGCCCTTTCCCGGAGTGTTTGAGGAAGACTTGGCAACATTGGGGGCTAGAAGTGTCCCCCACTGGCATCGGGGAGGCAGTGAGGACCACCAGGAAGGAAGAGGGGTGTGACCTTTTTCCTCAGGACACAAGTCCTGGGCAGCTGGTGCCAGGTGGAGCGATAAGCAGGAAGAATTGAGGCTCTTCCCCCACCCCATTTCTGCCATGAGAGATCCTGTATACAGCTTCCAGATGCCTGTGTGTGGCCAGAACCCAAAGAGCTGGTTGTTTTGCAGCTAACGCAGGGAAAGGGAGCGTTTCTTTTCCCTTTTTTCTTTTAAGATTTTTTTTGATGTGGACCATTTTGAAAGTCTTTATTGCTTCTGTTTTATGTTTTGGCCACAGGAAACCTGCACCCCATGCACTGGAAGGCAAAGTCTTAACCACTGGACCACCAGAGAAGTGCCAAGGGGAGCATTTCTAAAGTTTCTTTATTTGGGGTCTCCAAACCCAACTGTGTCCACTTCAGGAATACTTGGGTCCTAGCATCAAACTCCACTTAAATGTCACTCCTCGGTCCTCAGACATTCTTAAACTTCAGAACTGACCTTTTATCTGCTCCTTGAGGGATGAGGTGTGCCTGATCCATCCAGTGAGTCACCAGTCATGAAAAATGCATGGCTGAACCAAGACAGCGTTTCTCAGGTTCTAACCTCGTATACAGGTGCAGGCACGATATCTTTTTCACTTTTTTAAACAAGACCCGTGAACATGTTCATCCATTTATGTATGTGAAGCTAAGGACCTCTATTGCCACAGGTCAGTCCACACCGCAGTGCACTTGTATGCCCCACATTCTGATGGATCCATCCCTTGGCGTCTCTGCAGTAAAGCAGCTCAGAAAGAGGCCCCTGTGATGCTGTGCTCCACAGAGTTTCCTCTTCCTTACAGAACACACTAACCGAATCCTCAGTCAGTACAATGGTCTCTGTCTAACCGATGCAAGTAAGTCTTTGGAGTAACCACTGCAGTTATAGAAGAAGGAAAAAAGACCCAGCACGATTACCAGCTTCGTCCCCCAGAGCCCAGGCCTGCCAACTGGCTCCTGAAGCTGTGTTAATGTCAAGTTCTCTCCACGTTCAGCCCTTTCCCTCTGGCAGAGGCCAGGCCCCGGGCCTCTGTTAGTCAATTGCTGATCCCAGAAAAGAGGCATTTCTTACACCCCTCCTCGGGCTGAGAGCATTCAGCTCTTTAGCCCCTTCCCTTCCCCCATATATTAGCTTATGAGTTGAAATCCTGGAGGAAAAAAAGGAATAATGAAAAGGAAAGGCTCTGATTTTTGCTTGATGGATAAATGTATTTATATCTAATTAGGAGCCCCCACTGTGCAGGGGGTGAAGTGTTTTCGTTCTGGCCTATTGAAGGACAAATAACTATTATGTGCTTGTTCTCTGAGCTGGTAAAAGGGACCCAGAGTCGGTCTGCATTAGCGCCATCAATAAAACCGGGAGCAGGACCCTGGTGAACGCCAGAGTCCTCAAGTCTTTCTCTGCTCGCGGGGCCCATCTGCCCAGAGCTGTTTCATGCAAGCTATTCTCAAGCCCTGGGGGTTTGAGGATTTGCCCTATTCTACCTTCCAAAAAAAGAGACAGGAAAAGAAAAAGAAAGGAAGAAAGAGAAAGAGAAAGGAAGGGAGAGAGGAGATGAAGGGAGGGAGGGAAGAAGGAACCAGCATCTTTAGGATGAAGACACATACAACATTCAACTTTCATTTGAGCGTCACCTCCCTTAGAGGGTTTGACACTTCTGGAACCCCCAAAATGTCCTACTGACTCAGAGATTACAGCACAGAGCAAGGAACTTAATTCAAAATAAAAAGAAGCTGCCAGTGCCTTGCCTTTCATCAAGGATACAGGAGCTAAAACACTCATCCACTGACATTCACTTTCCCTAATGAGAAGAAACTAAGAATAAGCATTCATACAGAATCCCTTATGAGATTGTTGATGTCTATAAGGAATGTGGTCAAACTGTTATTTACCTAAGCTCAGCTCTCCAAGAATCCTATTTTTTAAAGATTTTTTGATGTGGACCATTTTAAAAGTCTTTATTTGTTGCAATATTGCTTCTGTTTTATGTTTTTTGGGGGGTTTTTTTGGCTGCTAGGCATGTGGGATTTTAGCTCCCTGACCAGGGATCAAACCCACACCCCCTGCATTGGAAGGTGAAGTCTCAAACATGGGACACCAAGGAAGTACTTCCCCAAGAATCCCTTATCAATTCAATATAGAAATACTCTGACACACTTACCCAAAATCTTGCATGTAGTGGGGTGACATCCTTTCCAGCCACAAGGGCGTGTTCTAGGTTCAGGGATTCTAAGCATCATTTCTGACCCTTCCCAATGCCTCCATCCTTTCTTCCCAAAGTGCTTTTTCATCTGTCACACAGAATGCCATTATACAAATGACCACGTAGGAACAGAGCAACCGGCCCGGCAACCACAGGGCTGTGGCACTCTGACACCAGGCCCCTCGTGGCAGCAAGCGCCAGGCCCCCCAGAAAGCAGCATGTCAGGAGCAGGGGAGTGGGCAACACCCTCCCCTTCCCCTCCACTGCCACCATCCCCCTCCCCTCCCCAGGACTGTGGGATCTGAGAGGATGGAGAGAAGAGGGGAGCCCAGGGTTGGAGAGACCCTGGAAGAGGTCGGGGACAGTATCTGGCCAGGGCCTTCCAGACAACAGTCTCCTGATTAAGGAGCAGAAAGACCCCAGCGGGGTCATGTTGACGTCAGGACCGCACCCTCCCACAGTAGCCCTGAGAGCAAGGAGACGTACAGCTCAAACGGGGTGACTACCCAGATAGGAAGAAAAAGAAGACAAGAAACAGACAAGGAGCAGCCATAGGGACGGAAGAAAAGCCAGGACAGGGTGGTGCCACGAAGCTGGAGGGGCTACAGGAGCAGGGGCTGCCAAGAAGGTCAAGTGCAACGGAAGGGTCCCAGAGGAGGCTGGAGAGGGCACTCTGGGGGCACCCGGGGCCAGGGGGTGGGTGGTCTCTGAATGAGCAACCTGCCCAGGGGAAGGGAGACTTGTGGATGCAAAAAGGCACTGTGTCCCTCCTGATCCAAATCTCAGGGTCTGGAATTCAAGACTGAGGTTGAAGGGGGAGGTGGTCTTTTTAGGGGGTTGGCCTCCAAACCTGGGAGCTTTCCCACTTTCAAGGGGGCTTCGTCCCAGGATGGCTGAATCCCAGCAGTAGAGGTAAGCAGACTGCATGGGGGCCCTGCCGGGCAGCCCTCAGGCCACATCCCTGGGGGAAAGGATTGCCTGGGACATCTTACACTGAGAGGCAGACATGGAGGCCCAAACTGAAGCCCAGCCCAGGAGCTGGGGGAAGAGGACGGCGGTAGGCGCGGAAACGTCATTGCAGGAACTGAATTCAAAAGGCTGGATGGTGAAAGTATGTGCGTGTTGAGGGATATATGCCTTGGGGGTGGGTCTATGTGTGTGTGAAAGTGTGTGTAGCAGATGTGTGTATTAGTGTTTGTACTGGTGTGTGGTGGCATATGTGTGTGTGGTGGCATACGTGTTTTGTGTGTTGGGATGTGTGTGTTGGGGTGCACGTATGTTAGTATAGCAGGAGTGTGGGTATGGTGTGTGTGTAGATGTGTAACTAAGTCACCAAATACAGGGATAATGACCAGTCTCAGGATACTTTTGCCAATAAGATTAAGACTGAGGGAAACAATAATAAGTCCCTTTTCTGGCCTCTAAGAACTCACTCCTGGCTTCAGGAGAGGCTTAGAAGGCAGAATTCATAGAGTGTGTGACAGGGGAGGAGATGAAGGAGGAGGAGTCAGGAGCAGCAGATGTTGGCCTGGGGCCTCTTCCTGCCCATGGACAAGCCGGATGTCAGAGGTGGTCCACAGGGCCTTGCACATGGGTCATATGGCCACCGCCCCACTGGACGGGAAAGCACAGACTTGCCCAGGCCCTCCTGTTCTTCGCGAGTCCCCGCAGCCACAGAAAAAAAGTGCTCCCCAGATTCCCCTGAAATGACTTTCTCTAGAAACATCAAGAAGGTGTGGTCTGCAAGATGCGGTCATCAGAGGCTCCAAAGGAAGCAGCTGGTGGCTCTCCCAAAGCCGCCCGTGAGCCGGGCCGGGGAAGGGGGGCTGGGTGGACAGCACGCCTCCAGCCTGACTGGTCTAGAGCCAGAGTCTGCATGGAGACGAAGCAGCAATGGGCACTCCTGCCCCTGCCTCCGGGCAGGCTGGTGACCTGCAGCTCCAGGAGGAAGAATCATTCCTCCAGCTCATAAACAGGAGTTATGAGCCAGTAACAGCCCGTTAACTCTTCCCCACACCCTTGCTCCAGTGCAGTCTTTATAGGGGTCTGCACTGTCAGGGCAGCGGTTCAGATCGCTGATGAGGTCTCAGGCTCCTCACCTACTCTTTCAGCTTCTCCTGCTTCTGATGAAGCACTCCCTTCCTCAGCCCCAGATACTCACACTCTCTCTCCTGCAGCCCCCAGAGACCACTTCTAGTGACCCGGGTAGCCATATGTCTCCAGGATGACCACTGCTCCTGGCTCTCTGGGGACTGAGGAGTTTCTCTGGAAGTGGGACATTCCACGGAGGGTCCCTGATAAACTGGGAAAGTTGGTCACACTGGGCGCTTCACCCCATCAATCTTTACTGATACCATTACCCCCGACTGCAGCATCCTCCACCTAAACCTTGTCTGCTTTAGGAACACCCTGTATCCAAAGTCACCTCCACAAAGCTCCTCTGAGTCAGCTCCTGCCTCCACTGAAATGGACCAGCTGCCCCTCCCTTGGTGTTCCCTCCCGGTAGCCAGCTCTTCAATACTCGCCTCTACGGTGCTGCTCAGTCACTCACTCATGTCTGACTCTTTGCAACCCCATGGACTGCAGCCTGCCAGGCTCCTCTATCCATGGGGTTCTCCAGGCAAGAATAATGGGGTGGGTTGCCATTCACTTCTCCAGGGGATCTTCCCCACCCAAGGATCGAACCTGCATCCCTTGAGTCTCCTGCATTGGCAGAGGGATTCTTTACCACTAGCACCCTCAAGCTCAATAATCCATGTTGCCTGCTAGACTCTAGCATTATGGAGCACAGGACTATGCTGTCTTCATGTTTCTATGGCCATCGCTAAGCCAAGCAACCGTGAATGAGCCACAGGTGTTGGCAAGCCTGTTTTCAAATACATGGGAAGGAATTCTGAGATGGATGGAGACACCCAAGATAAACTTTTTTCAGATATTCTTTAAAGTCATCTTATTCCACTGATGGATTTAACACATACTCGTTGAATACCCAGCTGCCACTCCCAGAAACTATAGAAGCAAACAAGACAGTAAACATCTCTGTCTTCACAAAACTTACGATCTAAGAAAGAAACACACAATAAATACGTTTTTAAAAGCAAATAATTTCTGGACTTCCCTGGTAGTCCAATGATTAAGAATCTGCCTGCCAATGCAACGTACGAGGGTTTGATCCCTGGTCCCAGAAGATCTCCCATGCCTCTGGGCGACTAAGGCCATGTGAAACAGCTACTCAGGCCTTGCTCTAGAGTTCACGTGTCACAACTGCTGAGCCCGTGTGTGGCAGCTAGAGAAAGCCTGAGCACAGCAACAAAGACCCAACTCAGCCAAAAGTAAATAAATGGGGACTTTTTTAAAAAGCAAAGAATTTCCAAGAGTGAAAAGTGTCATGAATTTTTAAAAGGTGGTTCATGGGATGAAGACTGGTCAGAAGGCTACATAAGTCAGGAAAGACTTGTCGGAGGAGGGGATCCAAAGATAAGGAGGCAGTCACAGAGATCTGGGGGAGGGGCTCAAGTAAGACTAATCTTAGAACATTCAAGGAACAGAAAGCAAGCCAGTGTGACTGGGACACAGTGAAGCAAGAAGAGGACTGAAAGAAGCAGAAGCAGAGGCTAGATCGCACTAAGCTTCCTAAGTTCCACTCCTTAGGATTAGATTTGACCTCAGTGGCCAACAAAAGATAGTTCTCATGTAGGAAAAGATCAGAATTAGGCATTCCAAGCCTGGCAAGATGGCTCTGTGGTCATCGGGCTCACATCCTTATTCTGCTTTTCATAGTATGTAGTGTCTATCATCAAAATTATTTCATAATTACAAGATGGCTGCTAGAGCACCATCCATCACACTTCATTTCAAACAGTGGGAAGGAGGAAAGTAGAGCAAACCCTTGCATCCTCTTAGCTGAGCCAGCTCTGTTGGAGGAGTAATCCCAAAAGCCCCATTCAACAAATTTGCTTTTCTCTCCTTGGCCACCAATAGATGTACAGGAGGCTGGGAAGTAAAGATACTCAGCTGGGTGCTACCGTGCTCCAAATTAAACAAGGGTTCATTCAAAAAGCAAGAAATACAGAATAAAGACTGAGAGGGCACAAAGGGTGTGGGAGCCTGGAGTTTCTTCTAAGTACAATGGGAAGGCTTTAGAGGGTTTTATCAAGGGCAGTTTTGGTCTGATTTATGCAATGAGATCACTCTAGCTGAGGGTGCAGACTAGGCTTCAAGGAGATGAGTTAGGTGCTGTTGCAATAATCCAAGAGAGAGAAAATGGCGGTCAGGCCAGCATTTCGACAGTGGAGGTAGTGAGAAGTGGCTGGGTCTGGCCTTTGTTTGGGGGCTTGTGGCAACAGGATGTGCTGATGGATTGAGTGTGGGGGTATGAAGGCAAGAGAGAATTCAGAGGTTTGGAGACTGAGCAATCAAGAAGATGTGGTATGGCTTATGGGGAAGGGGGAGGTGGGTGGGGCAATAAAAAATTCCCCTTGAATGTATGGATTTTGAGAGGCCCATTGGGCACCGGTAGTGGCTGCTGAATAAGCAGTGGTGTAACTTTGAGGTTTGGGGCAGACGTCAACCAAATTTGGGAGCTGCCAGCATGTGGACGGTACTGAAAGTCAGGGTGAAGTGAGCTCCCCCAGCCAGAGGATGCCGATGGACAAGAGGAAGGGAGGCGGCCAAGGGTGAGGCCCTCAGGCACTTTGGCCTGAGAGGTGAGAGAACTGAGGCTAGAGCTGTGGACGGGGCAGGGGCAAGGGCCGACTGCCAAGTGGTGGGAGCGGCCAAGCCCCGAGAGAATGGAGAATTCATCCTGGGACTTAGCAACTGATAAAAGATCCAAGAGCCATTTCAGGAGAGTGCTGGCTAAGGTGGCCCTGGAAAGAAAAGCCAATGAGCAAACGGACCTGCAGGACGCTCTTCCCAGCAGTGTCACTGTGGAGGCCGGCAGAGAGATGGGGCCAAGCTAGGGGAATGGGAGGCCAGGGAGAGGTTCCCATCTTCAAGTCTAGGCACCCAGGGTCATTCCAGATAATGAGCAATTCCAACCCTGCTCTGCAAGATCCCCTGAGAGAATGAGCACCAAACAGGCTTGGGTCTAGAGAGTTAGACCCTTGTCAGGGAATCTCAGATGTTGGTCCTTTCCCTGTGGTCCTGGGGGTAGTTCAGAGACAGCAAAGTGAGACTGAGGCCCCACCCAGCACAGGTTCCCTGCTGGACAGAGTCCCTGCACCTTCTCAGTTCTTTGGGGGCTTCTCACAGTCTGTGGGGAGGACCTTTGAACCCTCTGGCCTCTTTCTGGCTCTGAGTCAGTTTCCTCTGCTCTGGGGGGATGACCAAATCCCGGTCAGTTTGCCATCTCAGAATTCGTTTTGCCAACTGCCCAGAGGAGTGTTTCTCAAACTGCAGGTTGTTAAATACAAGCAGGTCGTGAGTGTAAATGTAGTGGGTCAGGATCTAAAACAATAAAAAGAAGATCGAAAATAACAGAAATCACACATAAAAAGGTGAATGTCTTTCATGCCACTCATCTCAGTGGCATCTGTGTTTGTATACTTCTGTTCTCAATATTTGTACATCTGTGTTTGTACACGTGTGTTCTACATTGCCGTGTCAAGTGGATGTTACATCAAGTTTAAGGTTCAAGGAGGGGAGCATCACTGGCCTCTAGAATCCCCCCTTGTCTCCGGGCCTCCAGCACTGATGCCCTCCACACAGTGACCTGGGTGAGTGGTCACCACTAAGGGCCTGCAACAGTTGTTTTTACAGCAGTGGGGATGCATGGCCTAGATGGACATGTTGGAGAAATAGTACATCCAGGTTGTGGTACCTGACCCATTTCATTGGGAGTCAACCTCGAATGCCTTGGAACCGTGACCCATTGTCAGGGGGACAGACCAGTGGTTCTCAGCCCGCCTGCACTTTCTGCTCCCAGAGATCCTAATGCAATAAGGTTGGGATGCTGCTGGGAGGTGTTGGGAGTCTATGAAGCTGAATGTAATACAGGACCTGGATGCATGAATACCTGAATGTTTGCACCTGAAAGGAGAAGTGAGTCTCCCGCTCCCTAAGCGAAGGTCCTGGAACTCCTCAGAAGCCGTACCGCCTCCTCCCTTTTGCAGCCTGACAGATGTGCTTTGTGGCTTCGGTGTCCGAAGTCGCTGAGTCTCCTGGGTGTGACAGAAGGAGGTACCGGCTCCCAGCAAACTCTCAGGATGTTGGACCCTTGTTCAGTCCCCTCTGCCTCCTGCCCCAGAGACCCCAGAGTATCCCCCTGAGTAGAAACACCCTGCTGGCATATCTGGCTGTGCACGGGGACCAGCAGTGAGCCAGGTCACCAGGTCACCTTCAGTCACACTCCCCTGACCTTCCTTGAACACAGCACAACTTCACAGATGGACGCATCCTCCCACATTCTTCAGCCGTCTGCTCCCGCCCCTGCCCCTCCCCCACTACCCATGCCCATCCTCTGCTTCCTTCTCCCTAAGTATCAGAGGAAGAAGGGAGTTGTCCGAACATCCTGGGGCCCGGAATTTGATTCGATTGCATAATATTTGGGTTATAGAAACTACCAAGCACTCTCGAGGCTGACAGATTAGTGTCATCCACCCCAGCTTCTGTGGTCAGCCCACAGCCCTCATGTGCTTTCCCCCCATCAGAAAGGGTCTCCCCACCCAGGGTCTGAGCCCTTGCCATCTGTTCGCATCCTCTGAGGACTGGGCCCAGAAGAAAACAGCTGGAAGCCTCCAGTAAACCCTCTGGGACACAGAGAGCTCTTATCTGGAGACCCAGCCCCCTGGGCTCAGACACCAACAGGAACCTCCCCCGGCCCCCGCCTGGATGGTGGTGCTTCCCCTCTTCTTACTTATTTCAGGAGAACTGGGCTTGCAAAGGAAGGCTAAACAGATCCCAGTCTGTCTTCAGAGAACCTGCTGTGGAATTCCTGAACCTTTTCTGGTTTGGGGCTTGCTTAGCCTCTCAGCACCCAGCTAGTCAACAAGGCATTGGCCAATCACATTAGATAAAAAGGAACATTGTCTCCAAAATCCATCAGCTCTGAGGTCACCACCTTTGCCATGAGATGAAAATATATCTGAAGTGTGTTTATCTGGGGAGGGGAGAAGGAGGTTGGCAAAATGGCTTACTTCAAGCTTGAGTGGCTTTGTTCGGGTTTTGCTCAATCCCAAGCTAACGGCTAAGCTATCTGAACTCCAAACCAAAATAAATACACCTCTGAAGTTAACCATGTTATTACATCAACGCTGATGTAATGGTTGCAAACCATAAGAAAATAAAATTCCAACATAATGGGTCTCTCTGTTCAGCTAAAAGAAAGGTTGGGCTGCTGGCTTCTTGTCAACTGGAATTTGGCTTTTTCTATCATGGTTACGCCGGGTGTGTGTGTAACCTAATTAATGATGTTTTAGTAACTGCTGTGTGAAAGGGGATAGATAATTATTAAAATACAATTAAGGGGTTCAGAGAAGGTCCCCAGAGCCACTCAAAGAAGGGTTCCAGAATGACCATCACCAGCCACTCCACCCCAGAGACCTCCCAGATTCAGCGTCTCAGAGTGACTTTTAGGATTGCAATGGCCCTCAAGGAGGTTATATTCTAGGGGCAGAGAAAGGTCAGAAAGACACAAAGGCAACTTCACTCTGAGAGACAATTTCCAAGTAAAAGAGGAAGTGGTACCCACCCCAGGAAGGGACATGCCTGGGCCCCATGGTGCTCTTGGGGTATTGACATAGGACGAGCTGGCTTCGGCAGCCACGCAGAGCTAAACAAGGATGTTCTACTTGGGGGGAGCTCTCTGCACCAGGAGCTCAGCCCTGGAGAGCTCGTGCTGGCCCTGCCCCCTGGCCTGGACAGCTTGGTCCTAGGCCTGACTCCCAAGCATCCCTCACCAGGCTCAGGCCAGGCAGACCCTCTTGCCACCCACATCGGGTCAGATGGAGGCTGATGCAGAAGTACATTGACATAAAGAACCACAGGTCCCAGGACCAACACGCAGCCTCTGTATTTCCTCGGGCAGTCACTCACAGCCCAGCATTTCAAGTTCCCTGTAGCCGGCAGCACTCTGTAACTCACAGTTCCCCAGGCAGGCACCTTCCACGCCATTCATGTTCTCAAGTCAGAGAAACCTGCCGCCCAGTGGAGTCTGCTCAGAGATCTTCCTATCCCAGTTTCTACTGCAAATACAGTTTATATTGGGTTGGCCAAAAAGTTCATTCAGGTGCTTCCATAAGATGTTACAGAAAACCACAAACAAACCTTTTGACCAATCCAATATTTTGAGGACTTTTTACACATGCAGCCTCAATAGCACCTGCTCACCAGACATAGAACCCAGAGCCAGCCTCCACCCAGGCTGGTGGGCTCCTGCACCAAATCTGGCTGAGACTGGCCTGGGCGCCTGTTTCATCAGTTCCTGACCACAAACCCATCACTAGTCGCATTTTGCAGATGCAGAAACCTAGGCTAGGCAAGTTAAGGAACTGGCCCAGTGGTCCCTATCCGGAGTCTGGAGGAAGCACAGACCTCAAGATGGAAATCACAGCCCCTCTTCTCCACAAAGGTGTACATTTGCTGGGGCTGCCAGGACAAAGTATCCCCAAATGGGAGCTTCAACAGAGAAGCACATTGCACTGTACTTCTGAAAGCTGGACGTCCAAGATTAAGGTTCCCTCTGAGGCCGGTTCTCTCCTTACCTTGGAGACAATCGCCTCCTCCCAGTGTTCTCACATGGTCCTCTTTCTGGGTGTCTGTCTTGATCTCCTCTTCTTCTAAGGACCTCAGTCAGGGGCTTCCCTGGTGGTCCAGTGGTTAGGATTCCACACTTCCCCTGCAGGGGCCCAGGTTTAATATGTGGTCAGCAAACTAAGATCCTGCAACATGTACAGCTCAGAAAAAAAAAAAGTTTTAATTTAAAAACATAAATAAGGACACCAGTTGCACTGGATTAGGCCCTATCTGATGATCTTCTTTTACCTTCATTATCTCTTTTTGAGACTCCATCTCCAAGTACAGCCAAGTTTTAAGATATTAGGGAATAGAACTCACACACATGAATTTGAGGACAGTGGGAACACAACCCAGCTCATGACGGGCTCCCAAGGGCCAGTGGTGGGGGTGGAGTGTAGCTCCAAGAACCACTGATGTGGTTTCACTGAGTGCCTGCTGCGTAACAGGCTGTGGTGGGTATGGCATGGGCTGGATGCCGCTGCGTGAGCGGCATGTGGAAGAAAGACCAGCAGCCCAGCGAGCAGCTCTTTCCAAGTGAATCCCTCCAGAGAGCCCGGAGCACACACGTGAGGCTTTGCAGATATATTCAAAACACACCTCCCATCTCCAGAGAAGCCCCAGAGGCCTGCAGCCCGGGGCAGGCTCCGCCCTCAGCCAGCCCTGGGAACCTGGGGTCCCCTAGTTCTAATTCCTCCTGCAGAGTGCAGAAGTGTGGGGCCAACATGAATTAGCTGAACGAGTGAATGAACCAATGCATGTTCTGACAGGATTCAGCCCACTGGGTCTGCCCTCATCTCTTTCCTGCTGAAACTTCATTAGAATCATGGACCAAACTCACATCCACCAGTAAAGTCAGGGCTCTTCAGCGCTGAGGCTGCACCCAGAGCATCAGACAGCTCACTGACAGGTGGAAAACCCCCAACACTGAATCCACACCCTGTTGCCCACTCTTTCTTCCCTTGGGGGCAGAATGGCAAACCTAGAATTTCAAACCCACCAGCAGATCCTCCAGAGGTGAGCATCCAAAATCTCCCTGGACATCAGCTGTTTCTTGATGGAAGAGATTCCTAACTATCAGAGCCAGTTACCCAGGGGAGGAGTTCATAGGTTTTACCAGCAGGCCTGTTCCCCAGCTGTCTGGGTCAGTTTGACTGTGGTCTGGTCTTGCCTTGAGGCAGGAGGGGGCCCAGAGGACCTCCTAGGAGCCCTTCCTGCCCTGGGATTTCAGGCAGACATGAACATCTGGGGAGTGACTGTAGCTGAGCGATCCCGCTGGCCTGAAGCCAGCAGTAACAGGGTGGCCCGGTCTGGGTAATCACCAATGGGTAGGCTTGCAAACAGCAACAAGGCTGGCAACTGCCAGGGTTACCCATGTGACAGAGCAAGAAGCAGCCTGGAAGAGCCTGACCTGAGAAGCAGCAGGAGGTGTGTGTCCATGCGTGTGTCCCGGACACGCGCACAGAGGATGTATTTGTGCAAAGGTGGTAGGAAGGGATGCTCAGGGGGTCCCACCCCTCAGACGGCAGGTGAAAACCACAGCTTATTCTTTTTTTTAAACATTTATTTATTTATTGGGCATGCCACAAGGCATGCACGATTTTAGTTCCCCAACCAGGGATAGAACCCATGCCCCCCTGCTGTGGAATCCTAACCACTGGACTGCCAGGGAATTCCCCAGGAACCACAGCTTCTAACCAGGTGTGGTGCATGCCTTTAGCTTTGCCACGTGGATTTTCCTCACCACATCTCTCAAGAAGCAAAGGGTGGAGAAGGCCCTCTCGGTTTCACATTGGAAGACAAGAAACACTAAGAGATGGCTAAGGTCAAACCAGTGTTGCCTCAGATTGCCCCAGACCCAGTGGGCTGCCACCGCCCTGATGGTCCCCATACTCCTCTAAGAAATTGCTTTGTTCTGGCCACCTCCAAAATCAGCTGGCTTTTTGTTTTTTTAAGCCTGGTTATAACAGTACAATCATTCATGAACATTACCATCAGTCACCGAATCAGCCACACATATTCTTGAGGGTCTATACTTGATGTGGAAGAAATGTCACCTTCCTTCAAAGAGTTTCATGTTGGAAACATAAGACGAATACAAGAGAGACAAACATACACAAGCTGAGACAGCGTGTGGAGGATGAGGAGGAAGAAGCAACCTGTGAGGCAAAATGGGGTCTCACGGGTTTCAAGGACTGTGGTTGGACTTTGACCCTTTCCTGCCCCAGTGCTCACCCATAGGTCACAGAGTCACACCTTGAACCTTCCTCCTTATTCTGACATTTGGTTGGCCACCAAATCTTATTAGTTTTGCTTCAAACCCTCTCCCAGTTCCCTGCTGTCTGCCTTACCCTCTGCCTTGGTTTGGGTTCTCCCATTCCTCACCTGACAAGGCTGCAAGGCCAGCCGCCTCTCCTCTCTCCAGCTGTGAGTCAGCTTCCTAAAATGCACTTTTAACCACAAGGTTTATGCTTGAAAACTCACGTCCAAGTTGGCAGCCATTGGAGTGGGTGACAGAGCCACATATCCTTCTATATGTTTGAAATTCTCTGTAACAACCACCACAAAAATAAAAAGAAACAACAAACACCCTCCTCCTACTCAGGAGGTCTTATCCTCAAAGAAGGGTATTGACTTTCTGGGCTTTGCACATATCGGCTAAGTATGAAAAT
Organism: Madoqua kirkii; assembly: GCA_006408675.1. Classification (NCBI taxonomy): domain Eukaryota; kingdom Metazoa; phylum Chordata; class Mammalia; order Artiodactyla; family Bovidae; genus Madoqua; species Madoqua kirkii. The sequence continues at coordinate 59,495 of SJYC01112650.1, forward strand.
TCAGTCAAGGAAGTAGATTTACAGAGCGTCAGTCTGTGTGCTTCAGAGTCTCCCCCAGACCCCGCTGCTTTGAAGACAACATCTGTCTTGTGTGGCCAGTCGCCTGCAGGCCAGCCTTGCCCTTCATGATATTGGAGACCAACATCACCTGGCATCCAGCCACGATGAGAATCCTGTGGATCTGAAAAGCCACCCGTTCAGACCCCAAAGGCCACACCCTTTCGTTGGGTGCCTCTACCTGGCATATCCTTCTGCGTTTGATAAAGTCCAATTCGTTTGGTCAAGCCAGCCTCAAGGTCAAGTGCTCAAGTGCTTCTCTGTACTGGTCTGCACAGCCATCTTCCCCCACCCCCTCCCCAGTCTAGAGGCTCCTGGTAGGCGAGGCTTGGGCCGTCACTGTGGCAGTAGAACAAATCTTCTTGCTCTGTGCTTGAAGCACACTGGGTCCTCGTGCCTGCCTTGGGGGGATAGCATCTGCGTCTCCACTTTTGAGCAGGTTAGCAGGCTCAGTGCCCTTAGTGTGGGAGCTGAGAGGGGCCCAGGGAGCTGCTTGCAGAGCCCCTGCTGCCCCGTCCTGCACACGGCCCTGGCTTCACAGCCCTCAGTTCGTGCCCTGCACGGACTCTGCTCCCTGGGCAAGTGCAGGCCTTGCATTAGCCCCCGTCACTCTCCCCATCTGCCTCTCACCCCTCACCCCAAAGCAAGCTTCTGTGGGCAGCTGAGCACCCAGCTACAGACCCGAAGTCCATAGGCTCCCATGATAGACCATCAGGGAGCCTCTCAGCCTTGGGGGACCCTCGTGGGTCTCCCCTGTTACCCGAGGATTCCCCACCCCCTCACATCCCAGTTGTACCTTGTGGTGGCTCCCAGGGCATCTGAAAGAAAAGTCACTGTCAGGGGTTCTGTGACCACAGCTACCTGAACGAACTCATTTCCAGGGAATTTAACACGAATCCCTTACTTCACCTTGTCCTCAGAGAAAAATCAAAAGCAAGACCCAAAACCACGACAGAGGTCTGTGCTCAGACTTGCCGCTGATGTAACATTAACCACACCCACTCCTCTAATAGACTGTTTGTAAAGCGTTTTTCTCAAGAGCTCATGTGAAAAAAGTATTCAGGTATCATTTCCCTCTGTGCTGCTGTGGAACGTTCCAGAGGCTACAGGTGAGGATGACAACAGGGGGACGGGCTTCTCCCCACAAGCACAGCCTGCCCCGCAGCTCTTTGCCTCCACAGGCATGATGATTGACAAGGGGATGGCCAGAACACAGCTGCATGTGACACCACATATAGAAGGTTTTTTAAGAGTTATTAATATTAGGCCAGGTGTAGACAACCTTGGGCCCTGGGTCATATGAAGTGAATTCATCTGTGCTGCTGACTGTTTGCACCTTTTCCCCTTAAAAACAAGTGGTTTATAAAGTCTCTCATTTCAACGACCCCCCTGCTGCAGCACTGTCCCTTGGCTGCCAAGGTGCCCTGTTGTCTGTGACAGGCTCTGAGTTGGGGGTGAGTCTGCAGAGTGGGAGAGCATGGCAACTCACTCCAGTATTCTTGTCTGGGGAATCCTATGGACAGAGGAGCCTCACGGGCTACAGTTCATGGGGTCGCAGAGAGTCAGGAGCAACATGATAATGACTGACTTCTAACCACCGGTCGGCACTGGCCTGCTGGTGCCTCTTGAGGACACCTTTCAGGCCTCAGGCGGCTGTATGATTCGGTTTCCTTACAGAGACCTAAAAGTTGGGAGGATTTCCCTTCCCGAGTCCTGAGCCTGGACACTGCCCTGGCAGCCACCCTTCTTCCTGAGGTATCACGGCCCTGATGTGGCCCTGGACAGTGTTCCCAACACCAGAAGGTTCCTGGAGACCCCAGGGTCCCTCAGCAAGGTTCCCCTAGCCTCCACCTCTGCAGCCATGAAGTGATTGTTCAGGGGCCTCATTTCTTCCCAGGGAGTAAGACCAGGTCTAGAGGAAGGGTTCGCTGCTTGTAAATGTTCTAGAAATAGAAGAGCTTAAAAATGAGAGATGAAAATATGGTTTCGTGGTCTGAGGTCATTCATCAGAGCCACAAGTTCTGGAGCAGAAACCACAGCTGACCTGAGGATGGACAGAGCCCAGTTCTTCCCTGGGAGAAGCAAGGGGTCAATAACCACCTGCTGCATGCCCTAGGGCTTCCTGAACCTGCCTCAGTCAATCTTCACAACAGCCCTGTCAAAGCAGGTATTATCACCACTTTATACGCAAAATCTCAGGAAGATTCAGTCGTTGCCAAAGTCAACAGTTCCTAGGTGGCAGGGCCAGCATAGTGATCCAGGTCTGCCCCAGCCATGACCCACACTCTCCAAGCTCTGGGCACCGTGTCCAGGAGCGCCTCACACATGGCGAGATCCAGGGGCTGGATGGCAAGAAAGAGATGGGGGTGGGTGAGAGGTGAGCGAAAGGATGGTAGTAGGTTGGCTGCTATGAAAATCTCCATTAAGCAAAGACACCCAGGGCCGGACCCCCAGATGAGGCTCCATCAGCATGATGGAAGGTGCGTGGGCAGCTGCTGACTTTGACCTGTCACCCCCAGCACCCCCCCAAAAATAGCAGACTTGTGTGGCAAGGGTACAAGAGCACAGCTAGGGGGCAGAGGACAAGGTGAGTGTTGCTGTGGCAGGGGACAGAGCAGCTGCGGAGGCCAGGCAGCAGCCGCAGGCTGAGTTCCACCATGTGCGTGTTCAGTGGTCCTGGGAGAGGCCCACAGGTGGGGCAGAGGCCACCCTGAAGTAGGCTCAGGACCCAGACGTCATCATTTATTATTATTATTATTGAAGTATAGTTGATTTATACAGTAGGTCCTTCTTGTTTATCCATTTTGTATATAGTAGTATGTATACATTAATCCCAGTCTCCTAATTTATCCCTCCCCACCGTTCCCCTTTGGTAACCCTAAGTTTCTATGTCTATGGATCTATTTCTGCTTTGTAAATAAATTCATGTGTATCATTTTTTAGATCCCACATATAAGTAATATTATGCATTTGTCCTTCTCTAACTTACTATGATAATCTCTAGGTCCATGCATGTTGCTGCAAAGGGCATTATTTTCTTCCTTTTTATGGCTGAGTAGTATTCCATTGTATATATATATATATGCAACCACATCCTCTTAATGCATTCATCTGTCCATTCATGGACATTTAGATTGATTCATTTTGTGTGAAGCTGGCAGCTGCAGCTAAGAGTCTGGAACACAGAGACCATGAAGGAAGGAAGAAAGAGGCCAGACGCCGTACCTTTCCTGCCATCCCTGCATGGGGACCGGCCAGTGGTGGAGACGGAGAGATCAGAGTTCCAGGGAAGCAGAGTGATAAAGGCCGGCGCAGCTCAAGAGGGAAGGCCTGGCCGGAGGGCCAAGGGCCCAGAAGAGATGAGGCGTGGGGACTGTGAGGACATCGGCAAGTGCAGCAGCCAAGAGGCCTCTGAGCAGGCTGCTGACCAGGCCCCACGCTGCCGAGGGGCGAAAAGAGGAGGAGAGTGAGGGAGAGCCGATTCTGATGCTGAGAGGAAGGAGCTGCATGAGTAGCAAGATGGGTGGAGACATTACTTTAAAAGATAGGAACTACCTGAGCACATTCACAGACAAGCCAGTGACAGATAAAGATGCAAACTGTAGGGGAGAGAAAGTCTTCGAAGGGTAGAGCTGACAAGGAACTGGAGGTAGATGGGGTCGGCAGGGAGGGGGCAGGCAGGCGAGGATAAATTTGAAAGGAAAAGATAGGTTATCCTTTAAGATGGGGGTTCGGTTCAGTTCAGTCGCTCAGTCATGTCCGACTCTTTGTGACCCCACAAATTACAGCACATCAGGCCTCCCTGTCCATCACTAACTCCCAGAATTTACCCAAACTCATGTCCATTGAACGGTGATGGAGTCTTCAACACTACACTTCAAAGGCATCAATTCTTTGGCACTCAGCTTTATTTATAGTCCAACTCTCACATCCATACATGACTACTAGAAAAACCATAGCCTTGACTAGACAGACCTTTGTTGACAAAGTAATGTCTCGGTTTTTTAACATGCTGTCTAAGTTGGTCATAACTTTCCTTCCAAAGAGTAAACATCTTTTAATTTCATGGCTGCAGTCACCATCTGCAGTGATTTTGGAGCCCCCCAAAATAAAGTCTGACATTGTTTCCACTGTTTCCCCATCTATTTTCCATGAAGTGATGGGACTGGATGCCATGATCTTCATTTTCTGAATGTTGAACTTTAAGCCAACTTTTTCACTCTCCTCTTTCTTCAAGAGGCTCTTTAGTTCTTCACTTTCTGCCATAAAGGTGGTGAGGTGAGGTGAAGTCACTCAGTCGTGTCTGACTCTTTGAGACCCCGTGGACTGTAACCTACTAGGCTTCTCGGTCCATGGGATTCTCCAGGCAAGAATACTGGAGTGGATTGCCGTTTCCTTCTCCAGGGGATCTTCCGGACCCAGGGATCGAACTCAGGTCTCCCACATTGGAGGCAGATGCTTTTCATCTGCATATCTGAGGTTATTGATATTTCTCCTGGCAATCTTGATTCCAGGTTGTGCTTCTTCCAGCCCAGCATTTCTCATGATGTACTCTGCATATGAGTTAAATAAGCAGGGTGATAATATACAGCCTTGATGTACTCCTTTTCCTATTTGGAACCAGTCTGTTGTTCCATGTCCAGTTTTAACTGTTGCTTCCTGACCTGCATACAGGTTTCTCAAGAAGCAGGTCAGGTGGTCTGGTATTCCCATCTCTTTCAGAATTTTCTACAGTTTATTGTGATCCATAGAGTCAGTGCTGGAAATGTAATACCAGAGTGAGGAGGCTGAAACTCACATAGTTGGCTCTGGGTGTTCCTGGAAAGCAAGACCCAAGGGCCATGGGAAATATAAGTTTCCTGGAGCATGGAAGGTCCAGTCAGTCTGTATTAGTTAGGCCAAGTGATGCTAGCTGCTGAAACAAGCAGTTCCCCAAACCTCAGGGGCTGAACCCAACAGAAGTTTATTTCTCACTCATTCAAAGCCCAAGGCCCTGCTCATGGTCATTCAAGACCCCAGGCCCTTGGCATCTTCCCCATCCCCTAGAAGGGAACGGGCCTATGGGGCCCTGGAGAGGAGTGTCATCCCACCCACACCTCCCTGCTCAGGACCAGGTGCAGAGCCACACCCAACAGGAAGCTAGAAGTCATCCAGGGGGTTCCCAGGAAGAAAGGACACGGGCTGTGATGGAAACACAGCCAATTCTGCCTCCAGGTGAGGGTTCAGAGGAGAGAAGATTCTGGAATCTGGGTCGTGAATGGTTGCCACAGGAGATGGGAAATGTATAGCCCCTTGAGCTTGGGTCCCCTTAGCAAAACCTTTTCCAAAAATTCTGAAGGTGCCAATTACATCATTCTCCCAGGCCTGTCCTGTATTTCTAATCTGTGGACATAAAGCCTTTTCCACACGTCTCTGCCACAAGCTGGAGCTCGACTAGTTCGTGGTTGATTGGCACCAAGTGTACGGTATTGCTGTAAAACATCTTCCACAATTTAAAGGAGCAAAGCTCTCATGCTGGCATTTCAGAGGGTCCCTGGAAGCCTAGGGTTGCAGCCATCACTGGGCATCACTCCATCTTCACCTCAGCAGACACTTTCAGAGGAGTCACTGGTCCATCACACACAACCAGGATAGCTAGGAAAGGTCCATGTGTAAGAAGGCTTCCGAAGATCAATAGATCTTAGGGAAATCTCAAGATTTTCCCTTTAGTTCTTGTTGTAGGAATTGTCCTGAGAACACTAAACTTCCCCCACACCTTCCCTTCATTACAAAGATACTGTCTCCTATTTTAAAAAAAAAAAAAAAAGCTTCCCAGGCCTGTATGAGGTTATGTGGCTCTATCTGTTCCCACTCTGGGAAAACAGAGGTGCTTGCTTGCCCACAGGGGCGGCCATGTGAGTACTGTTAATAACCTGTTACTTTCATCTCACAGCTTTGTCATACAGAGTTGTTGAAACCCAGCAACAGAAGAGCAAAAGAAACACGGGGCTAATGGATTTAAATGGCCTGGGAGAGACGGATCCCTGGACATGTGTTGTACGCATCTTGCAAAATCCCTAACTGTGCGGAGAGGGGTGGGGAGAGAAGAAGAATACAACTGAGGCCCAGAGGCATCTGGAAGAAACACCAGCTGTGCCTGGGTGTTGCACAACTGGGACCTGCCTTCCCAGGGGCCTTGCCAGCAGCTGGTAAAGCCCTGCTGATGGCTTATTTCATCCCCTCTGGAAGGAACACAAGGAGCTGCTTCAAGGTTGCAGTGTCCTTTAGGCAACAGAGAGGCCAGGGCATGAGAAGGGCATCGCTCCCATGTAAGAGAGGTGAGCAGACAAGCATCTACCTGCACGAGGTGTGTTTACAGGAGGAGAGTGAGGTGTCTATTTGCATCCAACACCTGTGGTCAGGGTAGAGAACAGAAGCGCATTCATTCCCAACTTGCCCCAAAGCCTAACCCTTCTCCTTTCATCACCTAGCATTAACAACGCCTGCTCAGCAAGGGACAAGAGGTGGTGGGCGCAGATGCCCCCCACCACCTTGGATGTGGGCACCACTGCCCTGGGACAGAAGAGATGGGCTGCTAGAGATGGCCCAAGTCCCTCCCTCCCTGCCACACTTCAGATGTGCCTGATACTGGTCTGCAAAGTTCAACCAGAAACACCCACCAGGCTCCTACAGCCCAAGCAAAGGCTCACAAAAGGAAAATCAAGGAGGCTGGGTCAGAGTCAGGCAGAGTCAGGCAGCCTGAGAGTTTCAGCAGCCCCAGGGCATCTTATGAGACTGTAAATGGCAGGTCCAGGAAACTGCTAAGCACTCTTGTGGCTTTGAACTCCACAGACCTGTTTGGAGGCAGTGACTGGGATCAGAAACACGATGCCTCTTCTTCTATAAAGATCAATAATGACAGTAGAGAACACTTGTGGTCCTGCTAGTTCTCCCAAAGTTGGCGAACATTCAAGCAGCACCCAGTGGGAGCTGGACGCCAAGCCAGGTGAGCCGTGTCCCCTGGGAGGTCACAATTGGAGGAGGCGGGTCCAGCTGATCTGTGCAGCCACCAGCCCCCAGTCTGACTCCACTCACTGCCTCTTTGACTCTGGTGAATTGCTTAACTTTTCTACAGATCAGCTTCTTAGTCTATAAATCAGAAACAGTAACTAGCACCCAATGAGATGATCATGTATGTAAAGTGTCTAAAATGCCTGGGCTGCTGGTTACCATTCTAATGAGACCATATGGAAGGGCCAAGCCAAGACCATTTGTTCTTAAGTGTCCCATCCCCCTGCTCTGCCCTCCAGTCCACTCCACCCAGAACCCTCTACTCCCGACACCCTGGTCACCAGCATACAGACCTCAGAGGGACAATTTCCAGCCTCAAGGAGCTCAAAAGGAGCAAGGAGTGACTTCCTTGGCTGTTCAGTGGTTAAGAGGCTTCCCTGGTGGTTCAGCTGGTAAAGAACCCACCTGCCAATACAAGAGACATAAGAGACTCGAGTTCAATCCCTAGGTCGGGAAGATCCCCTGGAGGAGGTCACGGCAACCCACTCCATTATTCTTGCCTGGAAAATTCCATGGACAGAGGAGCTTGGTAGGCTGCAATCCACTGGGTCTCAAAGAGTCGGACATGACTGAGTGTGCATGTATGCACTAGGTGGCTACAAGCACCTGCCTGGCTGATGTGCTGCTAAGCCCAGGACAGGATGCACCAGTGGTTAAGACTTCGCCTTTCAGTGCACGAAGTACAGGTCCTTTCCCTGGTCAGGGAGGTAAGATCCCACATACTGCCAAAAAACCAAAACATAAAAACAGAAGCAATATTGTAACAAATTCAATAAAGACGTTTTAAAAGTGGTCCACGTCAAAACAAAAGGAGCAAGGAGCCCATGTCTCCATGAGGAGCCCTCTCCCAGAGGCGTGGGCCTTAGAGGTGCCCCCATGGCCCCCACTGGTGTATGAACTGGCTCCTGAGAGTCCTCCTGCTCACCCACACCCCACGTGACCCACACACCCACCTGCATCCCGTCTCCCCATGTCCACGGTTAACACAAAATCAATCAGCCTTTGTTTTGCATTTCTCTTTCCACACGCCTCTCCCATTCTGCATGAAAACAAAGTTTCCCGTCTTTGCTGTGATTTCTCAGCCTCCTTTTAACACAATCATAATAAACTCCTCCAGGGCAGCGTGAAGAGTATGTGCCAAGATCGGGGCTTGGCACAGAGCCCACACTTTTCAGGCCCAGGTTAGATGGCAGAGGAGAGAGGCCAAGGAGCTGGACACCCCTCATCCCTCCCCTACCTGGCTCCTCACTGTTGATGACCCTCTTCCCAGCTCCTAGGAGACCCAAGTGACCCTGAGATGCTCCCTGGGTGCCTGCCGCTGACCCTCCAGGCCTGCCTACCATGGCATCTTGCCCAGAATTTTTTTATCCCCACTTCCTGCCATATACACACATACACCATCCCACCTGAGGGTCATCTGGCCCATTTCTGCTCCCGAGAGGCTGGTCATCCTGCATGGGTGGGGCCAATGGCAAAGAGCAGTGCGCTTGGACTTCGTGGATCTGGTCTCAGATCCCACCCCTGGCTCTTGCCTTGTGCCCAGCATTTCACACCACAAGCTCCAGTTTCTCCTCATCCAACTTCACGGCTATCGTGCAGGGGGAGTGGGTGACACGTCCCAAGTGGCCAACACTATTTGTCTTGCATTTCCCAGGGGCCACCTGGAGTGAGCTGTAATCACACTGCTGAGGGGAAGGATGTTTCGTCTCCCTCGTGAGGGTCAACAGGGAAGGGGTTTTGGTGATGGGCCAGCACAAGAATCGCTTGCCAGGCATTCATGTGTGCTAAGCTGCTGCTGCTAAGTCACTGAGTCACGTCGCTAAGTTGCTTCAGTTGTGTCCAACTTTTTTCGACCCGACTGAAGCCCTCCAGGCTCCTCTGTCCATGAGATTCTCCACCCAAGAATCCTGGAATGGCTTGCCACGCCCTCCTCCGGGGGATCTTCCCAACCCAGGGATCGAACCCAGGTCTCTTACGTGTCCTGCACTGGCAGGCAGGTTCTTTACCACTGAGCCACCCAGGAAGTCCCACCTGCCAGGGAGATCTGGCCTATAACAAGCTTAAGGCTCTGGGGTGGTGGAGGATGGTGGGGGAGAGCGCTGGAGGAGAAGGAACGAGGGCTGCATGCCTTTGACTAGAAATCGAAGGAAGGCAATGTGAGAGCCACTGACGGCATTACCAAGTTGGGGTCCAAGCCCGAAGCCCAAGAAAGCCCCTCAGCAAATGCAGAGGGGCAGCATCAGCGCCTGGCACAGGCTCAGCTCACAGGGCGCTCACCGCAAATTTGTTGAATTATGGAATTAAGTCTGTTCTCGCTGCCTGTCGTAACTGAGAATGGCTTTCTTGATGGAGGAGAAGCGAGGACACAGGTTCATGCCTGGTTCTAGGCAGGACCTGGAAGGGAAGGTTGAATTACTATAGAGGGAGGAGGGGGAGGAAATGGGGCAAGTCCATGCGGAAGCCAATGCTTGTCGGGCTCACAGAGCCCTGGACTGGGAACCCCACGGTGTGGGGAGGGGGCGCCCTGTTCTAAGAACTGCTCCTTCCCCTCCTCCACCCCACCCCGGCACCATCCCCCGACCTTGTTGGTCCTGGAGAGTTTGGTTACTACCCAGTACAACCACCACAAACTACCACTCATGGGACCCCACCCGTCAGCCCACCGCCTGTTTTTCTAAATAAAGCTTTATTGAAACAGAGTCCTCTCATTCCTGTCCACATCGTCTAGGGTGGCTTTTGCTCTCCTAGGTGTTGGGACAGAGATTGGACAGCAAACAAGATCAGTTACAACCTGGCCCTTTGCAGAAGACGTTTGTCTCCCCCTGGTTCGAGAAAAGGAAAGATGCCCTACCCTCCCAGCCATTCGGTAGTAGAGAGGGGTCCTTGGGGAAGCACATATCTTTGAAGGTGGGTCCAGGGTGCTCAGTCATCCAGGGAGGGGCAGTAAGGGCACCTGGGTTGCCCTGGGCACCAGTACGGTGAGGGTGGGGGCATGCAGAGAGAAGATGCACAACCCCTGTCCCAGAAAGGACTGAGGAGAGCCGTAGGGTCGACAGCTGACTCTGCAGGGAGGGGGGCGCCCTTCACAACCCTTCCACAGAGGGCCCTGGCAGCTCAGCTGAGGCAGCCCCACCTCTGCCCCCTGCGCCATCCGCCTCCTTGCTTCCTGCCCCTCCCCACATGCTGCTGTGACCTAGATGCCCGACCCACTTCTCACAACCTTAGACGTGCTGATGGAGCCAGATGCAAATCACAGCTCGTTGCCATCCAAGCACTCTATTAAGAGGACCAGGGGATCCCTCAAAGCTTACAGCCCCCCCACAGGATGACCCCATGCAGGCTTGTCTCTGTTTCCCTCTCTGGTCATGGGACCCATCCATTCAACCCCCTGCCATCCAGATGCCTCTTCCTCCCTCACCCACCACTGAAACCCTCTGGATCCCCTCCCCAGGCTCCTCCAGACGGGCAACGTCTGCAGCCTGAGCCGCCTCCTCCTCTTCCGATGCCTCTCGCTGCTGCCATGAGCCACTGTTAAGCCAACCACAGCTTCTCATGGCTTCTCCCACCCAACCCAGCTCCTCAGCCCCAGCCTTGAGGGTTGCCCCCTCCCACCTCACCCTCTCCCACTGCCTGCAGGATGCTTGGCACAGAGGCCCGTGGGAACTCAGGCAGGTTATCCAACCTCTTGGAGCTTTGGTTTACTCCTCCCTAAAACAGCTACAGTACAAGCCCACATTCAAGGTCGCTGTGGTGACAGATGGATATGCCGGACATGATGCCCTTGGCACCGTGGTCACCCATCCCACCTGCTCAGATCTGCATGCTCTTTTCTGTTGCAGCCCAGGGACATTATGGAGCACAAAGGCAAGCCCTGCACACAGGCTTAGGGCAGGGAGTGAACTTGCGTGAACACCATCCCATAGGGTGATCAGGCCTCATGGGGACGTTTCCGGGGACTGTCTCAGGGGAAGCAGTGTCTCCCTCTGCCTGGGGGAAGGGAAGGGGCATTCGTATAAAGGGTGACACCAAGGGACAGGGGAGGCCATCAAGTAGTGACACGTGTGAGAGCACGAGGAAAGCCAGCACGACTGGGGACCGGTCCCCACGGCCAGGCTGGGGGCAGAGTGAGCGTGCCTGAGGCATCCGCCCTGGGGGGCCTGTCCTGATCCCACCCTCGGGGCAGAGACTGCTGCAAGCTCACGGCAGAGACAACTGAGAGTCTACTCCAGAAGACGGGCTGGAGGGCAGGAAGGAAAGGATTATGGTTCAAAGGAAATGACTTGATGATGGAGAAACAAGCTATGTCACTCCATGTGCGTGTGTGTGCATGTGCACCACAGAGGCCGGAGGCAGTACCTACAGGGAGGGTCACCAGGAAGGAGAAAGCACCATGAGGCCCAAGGCTCCAGACGGAGGTGGCAAGGCTTGGGACAGAAAAGGTGCAGGCTCTGGTCAGTTGTTTAAGGACAGAAAAAGGCAGGAAAATGCTGCCCGGGGTTACCGCCTCCCACCCAGCCAAGGCATCCTGCAGGGTGGTGAGAGCGGGTGAGGAGCCTCAGGGCCCCTCATTAGCGAGGGCCCATCAGCCCACTCTGTTTTATTACCTCCACGTTGCCTCAGAAGAGCTCGCTCCATCTGCTTGCGGCTGTTAAAAATGTGCTTGGCTTTCTTCTTAAAAATAAAACTCCAATCAAGGGATGAAAGAAAATGCTTTGGAGCTGGTCCAGGGACCCATCGCTCACAGGTGGGGAGAGAGAAGGGCTGGAGGGGCCGAGTAAGGAGGGAATGCAGGCAGAGCAGGCGGTCAGGCTGACGGCACACCTGCACTCATGAACCAGAGAAGCCAAGGGATGCCTTTGGATGCTCAGACCCATGAGGGTCTGTAGTGGAGGGCGCACAGAAGGAGCAGTCCAGGAGAAAGGGAGAAGAGGTGTGAAAGTGGATGGCGAGCGGCGTGCAGCTACTTTTAGCTAGGTAACAGGAGACAGCTATTAAAAGTCTGCTTCAAAATGCAAAGCAGCATATGGTCCCAACTTCGGAATGCGCAAGTGGGTTTCTTCTGCCTGCTAAGTCCTGGACTATCAAAGGAGGGTTGAGGGGCAGAGTCTAGAGGGTAAAGACCACATGTCAGGGCAAACCTCCTGCACTTTGGGGCTCCAAGCCACACACACTCGGCTCTAACGTGGGACAAGAACAAAGCATGCATCGTCCAAGATGGTCTCCCGTGACCTACCACCCACCCAAGCCGAAAAACCCCAGGGGTCCAGCTCACAGTTTGTGGTCAGAACCCCACCCTCACCCCCGTCTGCCTGCTCAGACCTCTGGGGCCAGACTGTCTGGACAAAAATAACCAGTCTTTGAATCGAAGGCCATCGTGCTTGATCACAGCCAACATGGCACGCACAGCACCCAGTGACACCCTGCAGGGTGCTTGTACTCCAGGTCTAGGTGCTCTTTGGGCAAGGGCATTAGAGACTCCTCCAAGGCCAGCACACCTCCTCGCCTGCTTGCGTTTCACACAGAGGAAGAGTTTGCTGAGATTTTGTGCAGGGCTGGGGCTTCTCTTTACATTCCAAGTCTTTCCCCAGCAAACAAAACTCAGCGTGGGAACGGGACTCCTGTCCATCACAGGACAAATTGATTAATGCCGTAGAAATGTGACTGCAACCACGGGCCCTCCAGAACACTAGGGCTTATGTTGTCTGCGCTGCTCTCCTAAGGAACGTTTCCCTCAAGAGTTTGTGTATTGTTCACCCTTTTTCTTGGCACGCACGCCACATCCGAAGCCTATAATCATGCAGGTTATTAAACTAAACAACTGCGTTTGGACCTTTTTCAAGGGAGTGATTCAGGCAAGCTTTCGCCCCACGGGATCACTTTATAAAGTGTTATCAGCGCTACCCTCCACTGAAAAGGGGGCAAAGACCAGCCCCTCAGGTCTCTTGCTGACAAGGACTCTCCATTGGCCACTAGGTGGCGCTGTTTACCAAAAAAGAGCAGCTGGGGCGTTGGTGCCGCTCAGGACTGGTGAAGATGCCCATCTTCTGAAACTGGAAAAGATCCTGAGCTGGGAAAGATTGAGGGCAGGAGGAGAAAGGTACGACAGAGGATGAGATGGTTGGATGGTATCACCGACTCAACAGACATGAGTTTGGGTAGACTCTGGGAGTTGGTGATGGACAGGGAGACCTGGCTTGCTGCAGTTTGTGGGGTTGCAAAGAGTTGGACACTACTGAGCAACTGAAATGAACTGAACTGAACTGAATCTTTCCCTTTCTCCCTTGCACTTCTCATCTTTCTTCAACTGTTTGTCAAGCCTCTTCAGATAACCACCTTGCTTTATTTTTTCCTTTGGCATGGTTTTGTTCACTGTCTCCTGTACAATATTACAACCTCTGTCCATAGTTCTTCAGGCACATTGTTTTCTAGATATAATCCCTTGACTCTGTTCATTACCTCCACTGCATATTCATAAGGGATTTGATTTAAGTCATACCTGGCTGGTCTAGGCTGGTTTCCCCCACTTTCTTTAGTTTAAACCTAAATTTGGCCATGAGAAGATGATGATCTGAACCATAGTCAACTCCAGGTCTTGTTTTTGCTGTCTAGATACAGCTTCTCCAAGTACAAAGAATGCAATCAATTTGATTTTAGTATTGACCATTTGGTGATGTCCATGTGTAAAGTTATCTCTTGTGCTATTGAAAAAGGGTCTTTATTATGACCAGTGCATTCTCTTGGCAGAATTCAGTTAATTCAGAATTAATTAATTCAGAATTAATTAATTCAGAATAAAATTACTATCTTACCCTTGAATTTTCTCACTCTTGGTTGTACATGTTCACCCACTTTCCTGACAACTTTGGGATACTTCTGATTTAAAAGCCACTGGATTTCTTCAAAATCTTGCCCTTTCATTTATCTACATGTAACCACTATTCACATTTCATTTCTTATTCTTTTAGAGACAAATATTAGCATAAACTTACAGATTAATTTTGTTTTAACCTACCGTAAACCTTGAGATGAAGAAGGCAATGGCACCCCACTCCAGTACTCTTGTCTGGAGAATCCCATGGACAGAGGAGCCTGGTGGGCTGCAGTCCATGGGGTCGCTAAGAGTCGGACACGACTGAGCATCTTCCTTTTCACTTTTCACTTTCATGCATTGGAGAAGGAAATGGCAACCCACTCCAGTGTTCTTGCCTGGAGAATCCCAGGGACAGAGGAGCCTGGTGGGCTACCGTCTATGGGGTCGCATAGAGTCGAACACGACTGAAGCGACTTAGTAGTAGTAGTAGTAGCAGTAAACCTTGAGAGAGAATGAGGTTTATATGGCTCAACATTCAAATTTTAATCAGAATTTTAAAAACCTGGGGGAAATAACTAGTTTCTCACATTACAGTGAAAAACTCTGAGACATTGATTTAGAAATTGATGAAATGTACAATTGCCAAAACACAAAATATAATTAGTAAACAGACATATGGGAAAGTGTTCAAAATGTAGCTTTTTTATAGCATATTTTTTAAGATGAGAAAAGAATTCTTAAAAGAAAAAATAGCTGCCCATATTATAAACGTGGTACCTTGAAAGTATGAAATTTAGGAAGTAAAAATAATCAAAATAGGAGATCAGCCTTGGGTGTTCTTTGGAAGGAATGATGCTGAAGCTGAAACTCCAGTACTTTGGCCACCTCATGGGAAGAGTTGACTCATTGGAAAAGACTCTGATGCTGGGAGGGATTGGGGGCAGGAGGAGAAGGGGACGACAGAGGATGAGATGGCTGGATGGCATCACTGACTCGATGGATGTGAGTCTGAGTGAACTCCGGGAGATGGTGATGGACAGGGAGGCCTGGCGTGCTGCGATTCATGGGGTCGCAAAGAGTCAGACATGACTGAGCCACTGAACTGAACTGAGTCTTCCAAGGATGACCGCTAGTAGTCTTACACATTGCTGGCATGAGTAATATTGCTGCAGCCAGTTGAAAAAAATAAAAATAAAGAGTCATAAACACACTTTGACTCTTTGATCTGATAATTCTACTTCATCACCTGTCAGGGCACTATGAAAATAGAAAATGTGCAGTGATGTTCATTAAGCAGTATTTATAAGGAAAATAACAATGTTCTATACCAGAGGAACAGAAAATAAATTATGGAAATCATAGTAGTTTGAATATTATGCAAATATTTAATGATTGCTCCAAAAATAAGTAATATTGAAGGTGTTTTATATATAATTTTTGAAGATTATATATGTATTATCTGAAGAATGACTTCTTCTGTGCACCTATGGAAATTAGAAATTGAGGAATCTTTCTTGACATGTCTGTGTCCATAACCTTCCAAGGTCACTTAATCATTTGGTTGACAGTTTCACCCACTTAGTAGCTCTGAGTACTTTTTACTTTTATTCCACTTCACCACCACTATTCTTGTCCAAGTAAACAGGGTCTCTCTCTCCTCGCCCCTGTAAGTACCCTGACCACTCTCTCCTGTTTCCCACTGGAATCTTTTCTCCATCTGCTGCTAGAATGATTTTTTAATTTTTTATTGAGGTGTAATTGACATTATTCGTTAATGTAAAAAGCGTTTAAAATTATTTTATGGCATTAATTTAGGTGTACAAAATAATGATTCAATATTTGTATAAATTGTGAAATGATCCTTACAATAAATTAGTTAACAACCATCACTACACATAGTTATAAGCTTTCTTTTCCTTTGATGAGGACTTTTAAGATCTCTACTCTTAGAAACTTCAAAATATTCAGTACAGTATTAATACCTGTTGTCACCATACTGTACATTACATTCCCATGACATAATTATTTTATATCTAGAATTTTGTAACTTTTGACCTCCTTCATCCATTTGTCCCACCCTGGCACCCTCCTTCCGCCTCTGACAATCACCAATCTGTTCTCTGTATCTATCAACTTAGTTTTGTTGTTTAAATTTCACACACAAGTGAGGTCATACAGTATTAGTCTTTCTCTGATTTATTTCACTTAGCATAATGCTCTCAGGGTCCATCCATGTTATACTAAATGGTGAGATTTTTATCAAGATTTCATTCTTTTTATGGCTGTGTGTATAAAGTCACATCTTCTTTATCCATTCATTCATTGACGGACACGTAAGTTGTTCCCGATCTTAGTTATTGAAAATAATGCTGCAGTGAATACAAGAATGCATATATCTTTTCAAATTAGTGTCCTCCTTTTCCCAGAAGTGGAATTGCTGGATCACATAGTAGTTCTATTTTTAATTTTTTGAGAAACCTCTATATTGTCTCCAGAATGGCTGCACCAACTGTGTTCCCACACGTAGTGCATTGAGGGTTCCCTTTTCTCCATATCTTCGCCAACATATCACTTCTTATTTTGATAGTAGCCATTCAGACAGGTAAGTAGTTTTATTTGCATTTTCCTGATAATTTGTGGTACTGAGTATCTCTTCATGTGCCTGTTGGCCATCTGCATGTCTTTTATGGAAAAATGTCTGTTCAGATCCTCTGTCCAAATCATATACTTTGCTTTCTTTGCTATTAGGTTTTATGCATGATTTGTATATTTTGATAATTAACCCCTGTCAGATAATATGATTTGCAAATATCCCACCCCCACCCTCATCCAGTAGGTTGCGTCTTCATTTTGTTGGATTCCTTTTTAGTCTAGGATGATCTTTTTTTTTTTTTTTTGGCTGCACTGAGTTTTCACTGTGGTGTGTGGACTCTTCATTGTGCCAAGTGAACTTTATGTAGTTGCAGAGCACAGACTTCTCTTGTTGCAGAGCGCAGCCTAGAGCACCCAGGCTTGGTAGTAGTGGCATGCGAGCCCTCTGGCTACTGCTGACAGGCTTAGTTGCTCTGTGGCATGTGAGATCTTAGTCTCCCAACCAGGACTGAACCTGTGTCCCCTACATTGGAGGGCAGACCCCCAACCACTGGACCACCAGGTAAATCTTTTTAAAGTACAAATCTGGGGACTTCCCTAGTGGCTCAGTGGTAAAGAATCTGCCTGCCAGTGCAGAAGATACAGGTTCGATCCCTGACCCAGGAAGATCCCATGTGCCACAGAGCACATAAGCCCATGCGCTGCAACTGCTGAGCCCGTGTGCTGCAACTAGAGAATAGCCCCCACTCTCCACTACTAGAGAAAAAAGCCTGTCCAGCAACAACGACCCAGCACAGACAAAAGTCAATCAATCAATCAATAAAAACTAAAGTACAAATCTGATGTGTCATGCTCCTTCCCTGTCACTGATGCTTTATCACTGCTCCAGGACTAATGGTCAAACTGATTAACCCAACCCTCAAGTTTGCATGATCTAGCAGCTACCTTTCTGCTCCCTCCTTTCAGTTCAGTTCAGTTCAGTCACTCAGTCGTGTCCGACTCTTTGCAAGCTCATGAACTGCAGCAAGCCAGGCCTCCCTGTCCATTAACTCCCGGAGTTCACCCAGACTCATGTCCATCGAGTCGATGATGCCATCCAGCCATCTCTTCCTCTCTCGTTCCCTTCTCCTCCTGCCCCCAATCCCAGCATCAGAGTCTTTTCCAACGAGTCAACTCTTCGCATGAGGTGGCCAAAATACTGGAGTTTCAGCTTTAGCATCATTCCTTCCAAAGAAATCGCAGGGCTGATCTCCTTCAGAATGGACTGGTTGGATCTCCTTGCAGTCCAAGGGACTCTCAAGAGTCTTCACCAGCACCACAGTTCAAAAGCATCAGTTCTTCGGCACTCAGCTTTCTTCACAGTCCAACTTTCACATCCATACATGACCACTGGAAAAACCATAGCCTTGACTAGATGGACCTTTGTTGGCAAAGTAACGTCTCTGCTTTTGAATATGCTGTCTAGGTTGGTCATAACTTCCTCCCAAGGTGTAAGCGTCTTTTAATTTCATGGCTGCAGTCACCATCTGCAGTGATTTTGGAGCCCTTCAAAATAAAGTCTGTCACTGTTTCCACTGTTTTCACATCTATTTCCTATGAAGTGATGGGACTAGATGCCATGATCTTAGTTTTCTGAATGTTGAGTTTTAAGCCAACTTGCTCACTCTCTCCTCTTTCATTTTCATCCAAAGGCCCTTTAGTTCCTGTTCACTTTCTGCCATAGGGTGGTGTCATCTGCATATCTGAGGTTATTAACATTTCTCCCAGCAATCTTGATTCCAGCCTGTGCTTCTTCCAGCCCAGCGTTTCTCATGATGTACTCTTCATGTAAGTTAACACGCACTGGTCATAGCTCTCCCATTTAGTCTTATTTTCCCCCTCCACACTCGAGCCAGGCCAGCCTTGTTTAAGTTCCTTGCTTCTTTCCTTGGGGGCATTTACTCTACAGCTACTACTCTTTTGCCTGGAAAGCTCTCTCTCAGAACCGTCCACCCACTACCTTTTTGCCTCATCCTTCAGGCTATATGTCATCTTCTTAAGGAAATCTTTGCTTCCTTCTTACATAAACAAGTCCCCTTGTTATATGCTCTCATAACACCTGCTTAATTTTTTATTGCTTGCCTCCACTCCTACCCCAGCAGACTGTAAATTCCATGAGGGCAAGGACTTGACTTATTCATTGATCTTTGCCCAGAGTTCAGACATGTGTTGAATGAAGAAATCATACCACTGTTATCTTATGTTTGTCTCATTATTGGACTCATATCTGTCTCTCCCATTAAACAATAAGCTGTCTAAGGTAGTAGCTATATCTGCTTTGCTCACCATTGTATCTGTGTATCTTCTCTCTAGGAGGCTTTCCACAAATGTATATTTAATACATTTTATTACAACCATATGAGAAATGCAGAGGAAAAAAATCACATCAAAAGGGCAATACTGATTGTATTAGGATTGTGAAAATATGATTGATTTTTCTCTGTCTACAAGAAAAATTATAATGGAAAATGATCATATAAATTAAAATTAACAATTAAACAAAAATATATAGTGTACTTATTGAATAAACATAATTTTACAGAAGTTAAAAGTGGAATTTATACCTGTAATTATTCTATCCTAAGAAATCAGGTATTTATTTTTCTTTCTCTAGTGTGTCCAAATAGGTGCATTATTTTTCACATAGCTGTAAGTATAGATAAAATGTTTTACTTTGTTTTTTCTGCTTCATGCTGTGTCACATGTATTTTTTGCAGGATACTACATTGCCCGAATAATTTTTAGCAACTGCATAATGTCGAGTTATATTAATGTACTTTGGGGAAGGGCTATTTCTTTAGGATCTGTTTCCTGGAGTAAAACTTACACAGAGTATTCACATAGAGGTACAGATTTCTGACTTCACTGGCCAGATGTTAAAAAGAAACAGGCAGTGATGGATTTGAGTGCAAGTGTGGAATGAATGCTTGAGATGAAATTAAATGAAGTGTGACTATTTTAAAAGAAAGTCAGTGTTATAAGGAGGCTTTAGAAAAAATAACAAAGTTATATTTATTGAGTTCAGTTCAGTTCAGTCACTAAGACATGTCCAATTCTTTGTGACGCCATGGACAGCAGCATGCCAGTCTTCCCTGTCCTCCACCATCTCCTGGAGTTTGCTCAGATTCATGTCCATTGAGTTAGCAATGCAGTCCAAAGTATTGGAGTTTCAGCTTCAGCATCAGTCATTCCAATGAATATTCAGGACTGATTTCCTTCAGGATTAACTGGTTTGATCTCTTTGCAGTCCAAAGGACTCTCAAGAGTCTTCTCCAGCACCATATTTCAAAAGCATCAATCTTCAGCACTCAACACCCTTTATGGACCAACTCTCACATCCTTACATGACTACTGGAAAAAACTATAGTTTTGACTATACAGACCTTTGATGGCAAAGTGATGTCTCCTTTTTTAAATATGCATAGCTTTGTCATAGCTTTCCTTTCAAGGAGCAAGCGTCTTTTAATTTCATGGCTGTAATCACCATCTGCAGTGATTTGGGGGCCCAAGAGAATAAAGCCTAGAAAGTTCCTAAGTCAGGTAGCTTAACTGTCTTCTGAAATGAGAAGGATGTATTGAGAAATGGGCGGGGGTGCTGCTGAATGTTGTGGTCTGATCACTTGGGAGGGCGCTGAGACACTAAAGGTCATGTATAAACATGGAATATTAAGGGAATTCTCTGGGAGTCCAGTGGTTAGGGCTCAGCACTTTCGCTTCCCTGGATCCAGGGTTCCGTCCCTGGTTGGGAAACTAAGATCCTGCAAGTGGTGTGGCATGGCCAAAAAAAAAAAGTAAGACATTAATAAATAAGGTATTGATAAGTTGACAGCAGTCAGTACTGGTTAGAAACAGGTACTTGTGGTCTCTTAGTCTGTAAGACAGGAGTGACTACGTGTCAGAGGGGTGGCAATGGCAAAATGCAAGGGACTAATGCAAATTATGTGGACTGGATGTGATGATTGCTGCTTAATGCTTTTCAAAATGCAGTCTGGGCAGGATGGCCTCTGACTTCCCTCTTGATTATTTTATAAGATGACAGTATCATAGCCCTAAGCAGAAACCTGACTTGCAACCATTATAGTTCATTGCCTTTAACCCCAAATTAGCCATTCTGCAGCTGTCTTGCACACCGCTTTCTTAGAGTACAGAGTCTCTAACATTTGTGCTTCACAGAGGACCCTGGATAAAGGGCAACTGTGGAATCATAAGAAATTCTTTCCAAAGCAGCAGAATTTCCCAGGCTTGGAGCCCAACAAGAAGCCTGGCTTTTTCTTCAGAAGTTTGTCAACCTGACCCTTTGATGAAATTTGTCATTAGGTTCTTCTGACTCCCCTTCCTGCTTTATTTACCTCTGTCCAGGGCAGCTCTCATTTCCAAACAGTTATAGGGTCCTCCTGAAATGGAACAAATGATCTGCTTAAAAAAAAAAAAAAAGTCACAGCTGATGATTTAACTAAGAACTTAGAGCAGCATTTTCATTTGAAAGAAGACTAAGTAGATAAGGACAGCAGAGAAGGAAAAAGAAATAATAGCAGAATTTCAGTTCTAACATTCTCAAAGTATGGGTTAGACACATTTGTGCTTTGGATGACTTTTCCTACTAAGCTCAAACCACACTTTCTACTTACTACTGAGCATTAGCCATGCCCTCATCACAGGCTTTTGTGATTTTGTGTTTAAAGAATTCCATTATCTAAGACCATTACATTTAGCAATGTAAGCTTTTCTCTATGTAAGCTTTTCTTCTTGACCACTGGATGGGCAAATAAGGACCCAAATGGCAACCCACTCTAGTAATCTTGCTTGGAAAATTCCAAGGATAGAGGAGCCTGGTGGGCTCTAGTCCATGGAACTGCAAAGAGTTGAACATGACTAAGCGACCAAGAACTGCTGCTTACATCTGTTATAGGACCTGTTGCATAAACATTGCTCAGTAAACATCTGATTGTTAACAAATAAATGAATGAGTAAACAGAACTAGAATATTCTAGTTTCTCCATATCATTAAATATCTATCAATCAGTTGCATTATTAGGTCAGGTTTGCATAATGCTCAACCCTCAATGTCCTCAGCAACTTGATTATTTCAACTACTAGGAAAAACTTTTAGATTGTCATTGTGTTTAGACGATTATAGTCAAACTATATACATGGCAGGGTAGTGAAAAGGAAACTCCAACTAGAGCCAATTTTCCTCTGGACTTACAGGTTATGCAACTCCTCCACCAGGTAAAGTTTGACCCATCACATGAGTTTGAACTTCATGTGAAGAAATTTAAAGCGTGTGTATTTTTGTTTTATTTCAGCAAACTCCAGAAGACAAAGAGGGATATCAGATGGCTTCAAGGAGTGACTGGTGAATGGTTTGAAGAAATTCAAAGGAAAAAGTTTTGTAATGAAACAGATGTTAGCCAAATGTTAAAACAACCGCTTACACATAGGCTGAGAAAGGGGATGGCAGAAAATGGTGAGGCCTTATGGCTCTTTGTTGTAGATAAGGGTTCAGTGGGATCTCCAGTTTAACCAATCTGTGTTTAGGACTATTTTTAAATCATAAGGGACAAAAGTTCACAATAAAAAGAGTGAACTGAAAAGTACTGTGATGTCTAGGGGTGGGGGTGGTGTTTTTATAGTCATGCAAGACAGCACAGTGGTTAAGAACACAGACATCAATATCAAAAAGGGCTGGATTCAAATATCCACTCTCTCTCTCTCTCTCTTCTTTATTCTGTCAGAATTCATGTGACTCTCTTTAAGCCTCAATTTTCATATCATCATATGGTGGTTGTTGAGAATTAAATAAAATAACATGTATAAAGTACTGAGTCCTAACATGGTAAGCATTTAAATAAATGGAATAATGGTGCAGACGGAGGGGGAGACAAAGGAGGGGAAGAAAAGGAGAACAGAGAATGAGAACAGGTGGTAGAGACGCTTCCACCCCTTTGGTACTTTGGTGACTTAAACGCCATAAGTAAGTAAGTAAGTAAAGTCGCTCAGTCGTGTCCGACTCTTTGCGACCCCATGGACTGTAGCCTACCAGGCTTTTCCCTCCATGGGATTCTCCAGGCAAGAGTACTGGAGTGGGTTACCATTGCCTTCTCCAGGGGATCTTCCTGACCCAGGGATCAAACCCAGGTCTCCTGCATTCCAGGCAGACGCTTTAACCTCTGAGCCACCAGGGAAGCTATGAGCACAAACAAATATCTTCCAAAGACATTCTAACTTTGTAATTACCAGCATGTCTAAAGTATCACAGTATGATGGACTTGATATATGTAGCTCTGGAGAAAAGGAAAGATATATCCATTTGAATGAGGAGTTCCAAAGAATAACAAGCAAAGATAAGAAAGCCCTCCTAAGTTATCATTGAAAAGAAATAGAGAAAAACAATACAATGAGGAAGACGAGATCTCTTCAAAAAACTTAGAGATACCAAGGGAAGATTTAATGCAAAGATGGGCACAATAGGAATTCCCTGGTGGTCCAGTGGTTAAAAATCTGTCAGTGCAGGGATGCAGGTTCAATCCCTGGTCCAGGAAGACTCCGTATGCAGCAGGGCATCTAAGGCCATGCACCACAACTACTGAGCCTATGTGCTGCAGCTACTGAAGCCTGATCACCCAAGAGCCTGTGCTCTGCAAGAGAAGCCACCGCAGTCAGAAACTCGTGCACCACAAGAGAGTAGCCCCTGCTCACCACAGCTAGAGAAGAGTCCAAGCACCAACGAAGACCCAGCACAGCCAGAAATAAATAAACACTTTAAAAAAAAAAATGGGCACAATAAAGGACAGAAACAGTATGGACCTAACAGAAGAAGAAGGTATTAAGAAGAGGTGGCAAGAATACACAGAAGAACTATACAAGAAAAGATCTTCATGACCAAGATAACTACGCTCATGTGATCACTCACCTAGAGCCAGACATCCTGGAATGTGAAGTCAAGTGGGCCTTAGGAAGCATCCCTATGAACAAAGATAGTGGAGGTGATGGAATTCCAGCTGAACGATTTCAAATCCTAAAAGATGATGCTATTAAAGTGCTATACTCAATATGCCAGCAAATTTGGGAAACTCAACAGTGGCCACAGGGCTGGAAAATGTCAGTTTTTATTCTAATTCCAAAGAAAGGCAATGCCAACGAATGTTCAAACTACCACGCAATTGCACTCATTTCACACACGAGCAAAGTAATGCTGAAAATTCTCCAAACTAGACTTCAATAGTACATGAACCGAGAACTTCCAGATGTTCAAGTTGGATTTAGAAAAGGTACAGGAACCAGAGATCAAATTGCCAACATCTGTTGGATCATAGAAAAAGCAAGAGAATTCCGGAAAAACATCTGCTTCATTGACTATGCTAAAGCCTTTGATTGTGTGGATCACAACCAATTGTGGAAAATTCTGAAACAGATGGGAATACCAGACCACCTTACCTGCTTCTTGAGAAATCTGCACATAGGTCCAGACATGGAACAATGTACTGGTTGCAAATTGGGAAAGGAGTATGTCAAGGCTGTATATTGTCACCCTACTTATTTCACTTATATGCAAAGTACATCATGTGAAATGCTGGGCTGGATGAATCACAAGCTAGAATCAAGATTTCTAGGATACATATCAATAACCTCAGATATGCAGATGACACCACCCATATGGCAGAAAGCAAAGAGCCTCTTGATGAAAGTGAAAGAGGAAAGTGAAAAACCTGGCTTAAAACTCAACATTCAAAAAACAAAGATCATGGCTTGTGGTCTCATCACTTCATGGCAAATAGGTGGGGAAACAATGGAAACAGTGAGAAACTTTATTTTCTTGGGCTCCAAAATCACTGCAGATGGTGACTGCAGCCATGAAATTAAAAGACACTTACTCCTTGCAAGAAAAGCTATGACCCACCTAGATAGCATATTAAAATGCAAAGACATTACTTTGCTGACAAAGGCCTATCTAGTCAAAGCTATGGTTTTTCCCGTAGTCATGTATGGATGTGAGAGCTGGACCATAAAGAAAGCTGAGCACTGAAGAATTGATGCTTTTGAACTGTGGTGTTAAAGGAGACTCTTGAGAGTCCCTTGGACTGCAAGGAGATCAAACCAATCCATCCTAAAGGAAATCAATCCTGAATATTCATTGGAAGGACTGATGCTGAAGCTGCAGGTCCGATAGTTTGGCCACCTGATGCGAAGAACTGACACGTTAGAAAACCCCTTGATGCTGGGAAAGGTTGAAGACAGCAGGAGAAGGGTATGACAGAGCATGAGATGGTTGGATGGCATCACTGACTTGATGGATGTGAGTCTGAGCAAGCTCAAGAGTTGGTGATGAATAGGGAAACCTGGCATGCCACGGTTCATGGGGTTGCAAAGTGTTGGACACAACTGAGCGGCTGAACTGATGGAACTGAGCTCTTGCCTTAGAATTTTTAATATTCATAAATAATACTATGTATTATCTGTACATATATTATACATATTTATGTCACATGCTTACCCACATATAAAGCATATATGTAGCAAATACATATACACAGAGAGATTTTTGATGGGAATAAGAAATACTCTGAAGGGTTTAATATACTTTCCTTTACTTTCTTTGATATGAAAAGTTATGTAGTATCTCACGATGGTTTTAAAGCACCAAAATAAAGATTTCTAAAGGACATGGTAGTTAAAAGTGGCATGAGAATTGGAGGAGGTCCCTAACAAAGTTTTGGTTTTGGTTCACCAGGGGGAAGATACATTGAGAAAGCCTTGAAGCTGGAATAGGGGGAGGGACGTTCTATAGAACTGCGGTCCACAATACATATTGAAAGACTCCCTGCTTTTTGCAAGGTTTTTTTCCCCATGAACAGAACCGTTCATGGCACAGGAGTGCCCCTAGTTTCTGAGGTTCATATAGGGATGAAACCGCCTGCCCTCCCCCCAACCCAGTTCATATAGGGATGCCTGCATTTCTAGATTGCATGGGGGTTGATGAGAGATTAATTCTCCAATATACTTACCTAGAAATATTTCAGTCATGCAAAAATTTTATAATTTTCATTTAGATCCTATGGAATTACAAACATCAAGATCTAAAAATATATTCAATCAAAGAAACCCAACATCCGTTCCTTCTCGGCTGAGCTTCAGATCATCATTTGCTTCCTTGTTCTCATTCAGAAAATCCAGAAAGGAGACTTCAAAGCTGCAATCGCTGGGACAGACAGGGTGAGTAAACTCAGATCATGTGACAGCTCATTAGTTATTGGATCCCAGAGGCCAGCAGCCTGTTTTGTGTTCAGAATGTTTAATGTTTGTTCTTAGCATTTAATTCCAGACAGTAACAAAGAAACAGGGCTGAGCTCTGTAAGGGACAAAGTCCCTACGAAACTTTGAAACTGGGCTTATCTGAAATCCAACTTCTAACCAATGGCACAAGTCCTAGCAGGTGGACGTGGTGAATAATGGGTTAAATGTTGAGAAATAATTGTTGACAGTTTTTCCACTGCTCCAAGAGCCTGGTTTATCCCCTGGTCATGAAAATACATTTAAATCAAAAGTACTCCTAACTGGAGGAGTATGTGTGTCAGGAGAGTTGGGGCATAAAGAGTAAACGAACGTAAATCAGATGAACAAAGAGTAGAGAAAATCTGAATTTTGAAGCAAAGAAAAATATATTACCATCATTAAAAATATTCAAAGCAGCCATTCTTCTGTAGTTGCCTGGAATTCAAACTTAAAGTGAAGAAAGGGAAGCTTTGAGAGCAATGGAGGTATTGTTCCAGTTGATTCCCAGTTGAAAACTGTAAATCAGTTCATCTTGACTCATTATGCTGTCGGGTTGTTTTGTGAAAAACAAGCAAGTCTTTGCTTACGTGCATTGAGCTGACTGCCGAGTATTTTCAGCATGTCTTCCTGGTTGAAAAGCTTCCCACCCTCTTAAGGTGTTGGCTTGGCACGTGATATGTTCCTTGTGTGCCAGTAAGTGTGCACTGCATTGCTAAGTAAAAGGTGTTGGAGGTCACTCTTGCTGAAAAACAGTAGGCTGCAAGCAGCTGGCAAGGTATGTGATGAGTCTCTGAGACTCACTCAGCTCTATCCTCCCCTCTTAGGGGAATGGAAGGTTTTTCCTTCCAGCTTTCAGCTGAGGCTGTTTTTGTCCTTGACGAAATAATGAAGAGCTGAACAAAATGTAGATTTATGTGATTGTTTCTACAACAGTTGCTTGCAAGGAAATACTCTTCAAGCCGGTGAGTTGCTTTGCTTTGTAAAAAATGTTTAAACACTAGTAATTCTCTCATTTGACAATTTAAAATTGAGGAGTTTTTCCTTTATAAGAAATATTTCTTTTAAAGAGAAAAGAAATATTTTAATATGAGGGGTGGCTGGGGCTTATGATGTAATTTGTGTTTCAGGTAATTTTATTTAAGGCAGAGTTTCAATGTAGCTGAACAATGTAACATTAGTAAACTAGGAAAAGTTAAGGTAACAACAAGTTAATTTCAACCTCGTGTTGTAAGTTACTGCAAAAGTGGATCAAAGAAGGTAAAAGAAAACAATAGTCTTCGTTCTGGGCATCATGAATTTTGGTTATAGACCAAATTTTTTAAAAATGAAACTCTTACAAAATTCTGTTTAGCAACCGTTCTTCTTAAATACCAAAATGACATGTAGCTCTCTTTTAACCAGACAAACACAATATATAAAAAGGAAATAAATTGTATCCTTTAAGCATATGTTCATATTTCACAGTTTTCAGATTTGCCATCTTTAAATACATTTTATTTTCAAACTGTAATTGTGCTGGTTTAAAATGTTAACAAATGCACTGTTTTTTGCTCCTAGTAGGTTTAAAAAGATAAAGCATAAAAATATACCCTTTTTATTTTTAAATATGAGTGTGACCTAAATATTTGGATCTAAATCCTGAATTTGAATGTGTGTATTGGGGAAGAGGTTGTTTTTAAGGGTGTGTGGCACTATGGTAGGACAATAAGTGGTGTGTCATACATTCTGAGGGGCTCTTTATTATTAAGTGGAGCTTTTTTCATTCAGCAGTTCTGATCTTTTTCAAAATACAGAAGCGAGCTTCAGAATCAGACAGGAGCGGCTCCTTGCCTGTAAGCACAGTGGGAGGAACTGACAAAGGCCCCGGGGGAGCACAGTCATCCTGCGCTGGGAAGTAGTCAGGTTTCTACTTGCTGAAGCCATCACAACTCGACATTGTCACACTCGGTCCTCTGGAGAACAAGTTAGCCAAGCAGTTTTAGAGGATCTTCTGCAAATCACAGAAAGAAGACCAACCCCCAGAAAGCTGTAGGAACATAGTGACTTCATTAATTAACAAAAAGGCAAAGACTTTTGCCATTTCTGATTCAAATATGACTACTGAATTTCTCCTCCCAAATTTATGTACTTCCTAATTATCCCACTATTATTTTAATCCCATTTGTAAATAATTGAACTGTACTCTTTGTGACTCTACCACAACCCCAGAAATAAAGAAAAAATTTCCACTAGTGCTTTAATCATTTATTGCTAGCCAGTAAATTCAAGAAAATTATACATATACAATTGTAGCTTGGTATCTGTGGGGGATTGGTTCTGGGACCTCCTGCAGATACCAAACTCCCTCAAATGCTCGAGTATCTTATTAAAAATATACAGATAGCACTCTCTATCCACAGATTCAGCCAATGGGGGCTCCATCCACGGCTAGCTGAGTCTGCAGAACCCACGGATATTGAGGGCTGACAAGATTGCATATCTTTCTCTTAACATTTCCCTGTAAGTTATGTTTTCTCACATCTTGTTTGGGGGCATTTATTACCTGAGACATATGGTACTCAGCCCCCACCACAGAATTTCAGTAACTCCATTGCCTCACAAATGCCTTCTACATAGTTCAGCAAGTACCTAACAGTGTATGTCATGAACTTATAAATGCAGCTTCCCTGGCGGCCTGGTAGTATCTCCAGTTATTTTTTCTTGTTTCAGATCCCCCATTATCCCACTGATTACTCCCCTTCGTGAGTAGGTGGTATGCCACTCTCTGTTCTATGAGCCAACACACTCCACCATGAAGTCATCCTGCAAGGGGGCCCCTTATCTTTGTGCCTACAAATCCTCAAAGCTGTGAAGCCTCGTTCCCCCAGTTCATTATGGTGATTTTAGGGGGGTGCATTATTTTCCCCTCTACTCTTCCCTTTGTTGTAGTCCCAAGGACTAGAGCAAAGAGGAAGTACAAGAGAAATAGCTCATAAGGCTCATGAGTAACATGTGCAATCAAATTCAAGTTGACCTTTCCTTTGAGGACCTTCACAGTGTGTAGCATACAGTAAGTACTCAGCACAATGCTGTGATTAGAGAGCGACAGCTGCTCTCCTGGAGTGAGGGTGTGCATGCTGACTACCCCTCCCTTTAGGATGGTTGTTTTTACCTGAGGATGCAAAGTGTTTTGGTGGATCCATTCAGGCCCCCTAGCTGCTCTTCAGACATGCCCAAATTTGTCCGATCTATCGCAGGAGTCTAGCTGCAACCTCTGTTTACATAAGCAAAAAGTTCAAATGCAATTTTGGAAAGTTTAAAGAGCAGGTAAATTTTTCTCCCTGAATTCTGTTTTCTGTCTTTCTTTCTCTTTTCCTCCTTCTCTCTTTCCAAATGTCCTACTATACCTTCTTCCTTCTTCCTGCCAAGTACCTAGGTTTGAGCTGGAGGACACAGGAATGTAAGACAGCTAGATCAAAGGAGAAATCAGAGTAAGCAAAATCCTTCTTTGGAAATGCTCCTTCAGTGATCCCAGGTGTGGCACCCATTGCAGTGACAGGAGAGAGAAGCAAGACAAAGGGAGTGGTTCCCAGTTGATCTGGTTGATCATTATTAGAATTTCATCAGCACTTAAAACTAATGACAGATTACCAGGCCCCAGCCTCATGATTCTGATTCAGGTCTGAAGTGGGGCCCTTGAACTTTATTTCTGTAGGATATTCAGATGTTTATCCAGGTTTGGGAGCTACAGCAGCAGAGCTTCCTACCCCTCACTATGGTAAGGGCCTTCAGAATTCCTGGCATGTGATAGTTTCTCTTATTTATCAAAGTCCTACTCTGTTGATTAGATACTGCCTTTAGTTCTGGAGATAAAACCCTGAAAACAAGGCAAAGTCCTCAGCTGGAGGGCTTTAAAATCTAGCAGGGAACACCAGATGACTGTGTACAGTTGGGCAGAACTCTAGGAAGTGACAATCACATCACAATCGTCGTGGATTCATATATTCATTATGGTGATTTTTGGACAAATGACAATAAGGATCTTGAGGAAGAGATGCCTTCTGGCCTAGCTGCAACCTGAGTGACATCAGTGAATACACTGATGATTATGGTGTAATATGGTGAGTGCCGTGGTGGGTGCATGGGATTCATGCCATGAGATTGTTATAGAGAAGCACTTAACTCAGACTGGAGAATCAGAAGCATTCCTGGGAAAAGAGCCAGTGTCTGAAGAACATATAGGACTGAGCTAGGCAATTTAGAATTGGGAGGTTGTGCCAGGCAGAAAGAAATGACACAACAAAAATTCAGAAACTAGAAAAAAGCAAGAATCCATCTAGGTCACTGAGGATCAGTGACTCAGTATAAGGTGAGACTGATTAGAGTTGGGTGGGAGTATTTGGCAGAGGCCAGAACGTGGAAATCTTATACATGCTAAGGAGCTTGGTCATGATCCTGTAGACAGCAGGGAGACATTCATCCCCTTCTAGGAATACCGTTCTTTTCCTTATTATATATACTGTATATGTATTTATAGTTCCTTATTTTATACATATATATATTTTATACATGTAACAGATAAAATCACCTCTCTCACCAACTGGCCTGAACAAGCACTAATATTTTGGTGTATTTCACGCATGTGTGCATGTGCATATTATATTTATGTTTTTCATTAAACAGAAAAGTGACATAATGAGATACTCACTTTAGCTCAGTGGTTTGCAGTCAGGGGCAGTTTTACAACCCAAAGGCATTTGACAATATGTGAAGACATTTCTGTTTCCACAGCTGAAGTGTGGGTGCCATTGGCATCTAGTGGGTAAGGGTCAGGGATGTTGCTGAACATCATATAATACATGTGATAAACCACTGCACTGAAGAAATGCCAGTAGTACCAAGGCTGAGAAACTGCTCTGTCTATAGCTGGCAATGTGGGAATATATGTGAGAGATCTTTAAGGTATAGCCTAGTAGGACTTATGAGCAAATGCATCTCAGATAGCTTTCTGTCTCTTGAAATCACCCAAATCCAGAGGACTTTAGCCTGCGTGGTTTTTGTGATGGCCCTGTTGTTTTAGTCACTCTCCAAGTGGAAGCCCTTCACACCAGAAACATACACTAACGAGCCTGCTACCTCGACCCACAGTGGCTCCCACGGTCTCGCACACTGTTAGGGAGCGTGCATCCTTGCCTCTCAGCACACCCTCACTCTCAGTGACACTCGTTCCCAGTTGTGCCGCCTGCCATCCTTAGGAATTTCCCTTCACTCCAAGTCAGGATAGGGCCCTGACCAGCTGTTAGAGAATGTTGAGTCGCATGGGGACACCAAGAGGTCCACCTCTCTGCAGGACTTTGGGAAGAATCTTCACAGTCTGGCACATTCTCTTGGCTGCAGGCCAATGGAATTACTTGTCAATTCCCAGCTCCCTTGCTGTCTTTCGTCTCCAGGCTTGTGCTCCTGGTGTTCTTTGGCTCTCATACTGTTCAGCCAGCACCTTCTCTCCCTGTTGCTTTCCCAGTTCATCCCGGCAAGTGCTCACCAGCCTCTCTGCATTTTCATTTTACTTAAGCCTCTGTATTGTCTTTATAACATTGTGGCTTGCCTTTTGGCTCTTTATGTACCTAATCTTTCCTGTCATAAAGCCTCTTAGAGGACAGTCTCTATCTCAGTCATCTTTATTTCCTTCAAAGCACTCAAAATAATATTTAGCATGTAGAAGGCATGCAGGCTCAATAAAGATGTATGAAAAGGAAGAATACAAATAAAAGCAATATTTTAACTTCTAAATATTATTAGTGTAGAGTTGGTATTTCAGAATAATATGAAAAAACCCATATTAATTTTAATTTCTGTTTAAATTTTGAGCTAAACTATAAAATATATGTTGTTGTTTGTTGTTCAGTCACTAAGTAGTGTCCAACTCTTTGCGACCACATGAACTGCAGCATGAACTCCCCACGAACACCAGGGTTCCCTGTCTTTCACTATCTCCCTAAGTTTGCTCAAACTCATATCCGTTGTCGGTGATGCCATCCCACCATCTCATCCTCTGCTGCCCTCTTCTACTATTGCTTCCAATCTTTCCCAGCATCAGTCTTTCCCATTGTCAGCTCTTCACATCAGGTGGCCAAAGTACTGCAACTTCAGCTTCAGAATCAATACTTCCAATGAATACTCGGTTGATTTCCTTTAGGATCAACTGGTTTGATCTTCTTGCTGTCCAAGGGACTCTCAAGAGTCTTTTCTAGCATAATTCAAAAGCATCAATTCTTCCCTGCTCAGCCTTCTTTATGGGCCAACTCTAACTTCCTTACATAACTACTGGAAAAACCACAGCTTTGACTATATGGACCTTTGTTGGCAAAGTGATATCTCTGCATTTTAATACATTGTCTCAGTTTGTCATAGCTTTTCTTATGAGGAGCAAGCATCTTTTAATTTCATGTTTAATACATGTTGTTATTTTTTAAATTTAAAATATTTGGCCTCCTAGGTTTTATGCTCAGCTTTCAAGAACCATGAGCAGGTAGGGTTTGAATGAAGGAAAACTGCAGCTTGACAATTTTAACTGATCTGACCTAGCCTGAGTTTAATTCTTAATTCCCTCTTGCTGTGCTCTTAATGAAGGAGAGGACTTGACTTCATACAAGAGCTCTGAGTCATATGAGAGTTCAGCTCAGTTCAGTCGCTTAGTTGTGTCCAACTTTTTGCAACCCCATGAACCTCAGCACGCCAGGCATCCCTGTCCATCACCAACTCCCGCAGTTCACTCAAACCCATATCCATTGAGTCGGTGATGCCATCCAGCCATCTCATCCTCTGTCGTACCCATCTTCTCCTGCCTCAATCTTTCCTAGCATCAGGATCTTCTCCAATGAGTCAGCTCTTTGCATCAGGTGGCCAAAGTATTAGAATTTCATTTTCAACATCAGCACTTCCACTGAACACCCATGACTGATCTGCTTTAGGATGGAATGGTTGGGTCTCCTTGCAGTCCAAGACTCAAGAGTCTTCTCCAATACCACAGTTCAAACACAATTGTTTGACATTCAGCTTTCTTTATAATCCAACTCTTACATCACATCCATACATGACTACTGGAAAAACCATAGCCTTGACTAGATGGACCTTTGTGGACAAAGTAATGTCTCTGCTTTTGAATATGCTGTCTAGGCTGGTCATGACTTTCCTTCCAAGAAGTAAGCATCTTTTAATTTCATGGCTGCAATCACCATCTGCACTGTTTTTGGAGCTCCAAAAAATAAAGTTGGACACTGTTTCCACTGTTTCCCCACTATTTCCCATGAAGTGATGGAAATGGATGTGAAGAGATGATCTTTGTTTTCTGAATGTTGAGCTTTAAGTCAACTTTTTCACTCTCCTCTTTCACTTCCATCAAGAGGTTTTAGTTCCTCTTCACTTTCTGCCATAAGAGTGGTGTTATCTGCATATCTGAGGTTATTGATATTTCTCCTGGCAATCTTGATTCCAGCTTGTGCTTCTTCCAACCCAGCATTTCTCATAATGTACTCTGCATATAAGTTAAATAGGAAGGGTGACAATATACAGCCTTGATATACTCCTTTTCCTATTTGGAACCAGTCTTATTGTTTCATGTCCAGTTCTAACTGTTGCTTCCTGGCCTGCATACAGATTTCTCAGGAGACAGGTCAGGTGGTCTGGTATTCCCATCTCTTTCAGAATTTTCCACAGTTTATTGTGATCCACACAGTCAAAGGCTTTGGCATAGTCAAAAAACCATAGCCTTGACTAGATGGACCTTTGTGGACAAAGTAATGTCTCTGCTTTTGAATATGCTGTCTAGGCTGGTCATGACTTTCCTTCCAAGAAGTAAGCATCTTTTAATTTCATGGCTGCAATCACCATCTGCACTGTTTTTGGAGCTCCAAAAAATAAAGTTGGACACTGTTTCCACTGTTTCCCCACTATTTCCCATGAAGTGATGGAAATGGATGTGAAGAGATGATCTTTGTTTTCTGAATGTTGAGCTTTAAGTCAACTTTTTCACTCTCCTCTTTCACTTCCATCAAGAGGTTTTAGTTCCTCTTCACTTTCTGCCATAAGAGTGGTGTTATCTGCATATCTGAGGTTATTGATATTTCTCCTGGCAATCTTGATTCCAGCTTGTGCTTCTTCCAACCCAGCATTTCTCATAATGTACTCTGCATATAAGTTAAATAGGAAGGGTGACAATATACAGCCTTGATATACTCCTTTTCCTATTTGGAACCAGTCTTATTGTTTCATGTCCAGTTCTAACTGTTGCTTCCTGGCCTGCATACAGATTTCTCAGGAGACAGGTCAGGTGGTCTGGTATTCCCATCTCTTTCAGAATTTTCCACAGTTTATTGTGATCCACACAGTCAAAGGCTTTGGCATAGTCAACAAAGCAGATATAGATGTTTTTCTGAAACTGTCTTGCTTTTTCAATGATCCAGCGAATGTTGGCAATTTCATCTCTGGTTCTTCTGCCTTTTCGAAAACCAGCTTGAACATCTGGAAGTTCATCGTTCATGTATTGCTGAAGCCTGGCTTGGAGAATTTGGAGCATTACTTTACTAGTTTCTATTAACTCTTACTCTGCAATTCAGGCCACACACCCTTACTTAGGATTATAGATTTAAAAAATCAAAATTTATCTCAATTTTGGACCTAGGTCTTTAAAATTTTTCACCTTCTACTGAATTTTGGAGAAGCCATATAAATAGTAAAAGCATAATTGTTCTTCTCTAAGATGCTTTCATAATAAATAAGACATACTTATACAAATAAGCATCCTGAAGTCATCTTTATAAGGTTTGCCTTTTGAAAAAAAATCCCCTCATTGTTGTCTGGTTCTGACTTAGTATTTCTTTAAAATAAAAATATACAGAAACAGAAAATCTGTCTCCCATTTGCAAGAATAGTCTATGTGCCATACTGATCAAGGAGAGTTCTAGATTCAATCAGCCTGTGGCCAGCTCTGAGTTCAGTCACTATGTACCTTATATAGTGTCTTCTAATTTCTCTGCACCTCCACCATCTGATCTGTAAAATGAGAGCTGTCACAGTATCCACTTGACAAGAGTGATGTATTTAAATAAGGTAACTTTGTCTATAGAGCATACAAATACTGCTTGGCACACAGTACTCAACAAATGTAACTATTTCTGTTGTTAAGTCCTCATGCTATGTTCAAGTAAAAAGCCACTATTATGTATTTTTTCTTGGCTACCTGAGTGACAAAGATGTAAAACACTGATCCTAAGCAAGCACAAGAAAATGTTTCTGAGAGATTTTTCAGCAGTGCACTGTGAAGATCTCCCTACTAAGAATCAGAAATATATCTTCTCAAGATATGGAGATATAATAGAAAATGTGCTATTAATTTTCCAAAAGTTAGGCATTTCTTCAAAGAAGTTATTTCAAATTTTTTTTCACAGATGTGATGGCCACACACCTTCTGTGTCTGTGAAGGGGACCACTTTGGTAAGTAACCAAAGAACTAAAGGTTATGCTGAGTAATTCGAATTAATGTAATTCCTGGTTGATTACATATTTAAATAGAATTCTCCTTGGTGCAGTCTTAAATTTACCTGAGAAGCTTGGATTTCTCCTGCAGAGCTCCAAGTTTCCCAATTGTGACTGTGGTACTGAAATGCTCAAACAGGAGCCTCTGCCTGAGACCTTGCCACTATCTCTGCTATTTTACCACCTGTCAGTCCTATACAGCCCTAAAATGCTGGGCGGAGGAAGAGCTTATTTGAAAGTAGCAGAGGAATCGCAATTTGAGACATTCAGGCTGTAGCAAGCTGTAGGCAAGTCTGCTGCAGGTCTACTGCTGGTTTTCAGTTGCTCTGTCGTGTCCGCCGGACTCTGCAACCCCATGGACTGCAGCACGCCAGGCTTCCCAGTCCTTCACCCTCTCCCAGGGTTTGCTCAAACTCAGAGTCCATTGAGTCAGTGATACCATCCAACCACCTCATCTTCTGTTGTCCCCTTCTCCTCCAGAGAGCAGGCTGTATTTGGGCAGGGAATGTAGAAAGGGGAGAGTTCAGGTTGATTCTGTCAAAACGAAAAGCATATGGAGACCAGCTTTGAAAATTTCCAAATAAACTTGCAAACCAAGGTGGGTCTGCATAAGACCTCTTCTGGGTAAGATCATCATCTGTAGTCAAAGAGGAAGCCACTGATAGGCGAAATGCATCTGGACAGAACAAGGTCACGTGAGGGGACTGACCAAACAGGACCTCCACAATTTTTCTGTGTTCACATGTCTTTAAGACTGAGAAGCTTTGTTTTCTGTTTCTTACTTTTTTTGCCCTCTTACATTTTGATCTACACACACCAGTGTCTTTCTGTGCAACTCATACATAGTTTGGAGATGAAAGAAAGAGTTTTGAAGGTACCTAAGAGAGCAAGAGGAAGGCAGAGGCATTTTTCAATAGATTTTGCCCGTAGTACTAACACTTAAACCTTTCTCTCTCTTCTTTTTCGGGAAAGCATGGGATAGAATTCTGGTGAGGAGTGCATATATCTCACTTTTGTTTTCAAGTAAAGAATCTCCTGCAGAGCTCCAAGTTTCCCAATTGTGATTGGTTTCACAAACAAAAGTGAGCCTCCTTTCTTCTTCAGAGTAATGCTACTTCTTTCTCAATAACACTGAACCCTATCTCTCTCTTTTATACGCTTAAGCCCCAGTCATGACACCAGGACCAACTGTTACACCCTCATGGAGAGCTTATTATCATCCAGGCACTTGACATAGATCATTTCATTTAATACCCAGAGGCAATCTATGAAGTAGGTATTATTATTATGCCCACTTAAAGATTAAAAAAAACTGAGGTTCAGAGAATTTAAAGGTCATGCTCAAAGTCACACTAATACTTGGTAGAGTCAGGATTAGAAAACCCAGGTCTCTGTAACTCTATCACCAGAAGTTAAAAATGCCTGCAGCTTCATCAGTCCCAAAGCCCTGTGTGCTTATGAGCCCCTGTTGCCCTCTACCTGCAGACTTGCCTGTAACTGAGAAGTGGGCTGAACTGGCATGCATACAGCTTTGTTCTCTAAAAGAACAGAACCCTATGCCAGGATGGCTTCCCTGGTGGCTCAGATAGTAAAGAGCCTTTCTGCAATGCAAGACGCCCAGGTTCAATCCCTGGGTTGGGAAGAGCCCCTGGAGAAGGGAATACCCATGCTAGTACTCTGGCCTGGAGAATTCCATGAACAGAGGAGCCTGGCAGGCTACAGTCCACAGGGTCGCAAAGCGTCGGGCACGACTGAGCATCTAACACTATCCCAGGATGCTTCTGTACTCTCGGCTTTTCTTCAGAGAAGTGCTCAGAGCTAACCATCCTTTCCCATTTAAGACCGATGGTGTCTGAAACAGGTGAGGGGCATAAAAAGAAATGAAAGCACCTAGAAGTTATAAAACAGGAGAGCTAATCTGGAGTTCTTGGGATTTCAAAGTCCAGTCTGAGGATTAGTAAAATACCCTTTTCTTTGACACTCATAATTGCTGTTTGCCTTTAATGATTTTACTCCTCAGTACTCGTCAATCTAAAAAGATAGAACTGGGAATACAAGTGAAACTCAAGCCAATAATGTAGCTCCCAGTTAGTAACTATTTAAAAAGTAAGTGAGAAAAAAAAAATGAAACTTGAAGACAAGTATAACATGTAGATCTCCACAATTTATCCATAAAAGTCCTATCCCCTTAAACAGAAAAGAGCTGGAAGTTAGCCAGTGATGCCACAGGGATTCTTGCCAAGACTTCAGATAATGAACTTCCTTTCATTTGGTTGGCAGCCTAGCATGTATGGTACAAAGGGGATTCCAGTATTTTATAGGAGACTGTTTTGGATGATCCTCTGTTCAAAGAGAAGGAAGCTGCTATTTAAACATTTACATCAGCTTAAAAGAAGCCAAGGGTTTCAGAAAAACAGAATTTTTAGTGCTAGAGTATGAAAGAATTTCAATCTAAAATGGAACCAGGAGATGTAAAGTGGAAAATCTCATGCCTGCCCCCATAAATGCTTGATACACGGAAAACTGATAATAATATTAGAATTTTCTTAAATGATTGACACTTGGTCAGGGATTGCCTCATATCAGCCATGGGCAGTTTTACTTATGGTTTCCAGAGGCATAAACAAGAAATGACCTGGATCAGGTTGGCCTTACAAAATAAGCTGAATTGAGTTTTGTTTGTATGACTGGACTGGTTTTGTCTGCTTAGGAAATTTTTAAAGCTGGTCTTCATTTGTTGTTTGTTTAAATAGACTCTAACTGGACTCTCTCCACATTCTAACTGAACTCATTCCCTGTTCAGATATAGCCTGCCCCGAATCCTCAGCACACTTGCTTGTTGCTTACACGTTCCAAATTGCAATTTTTCTATTGCCAAATAAACTCATCTCTTAATCTTGCCTCAGCTTATGCCTTCATTTAGGATGACAAGAGAAACTTAGAAATCTTCTATCTCAGAATTCTCTCCACCTCAGCACTACTGACATTTCGGGTTGAATAATTCTTTGTTGTGGGGGCTCTCGTATGTATTATAGGATGTTTAGTGGCAATCCCTGACCTCTACTGCTAGATGCCAGTAGTTCATCTCCACTCAACTGTGACAATAAAAAATATCTCCAGAATTTTCCAAATGTTCCTTGAGGAGTAAATTTGTCTCTAGTTGCGAACCATCTCCTTCTAGGTGAGGAATCCAAAATCCAAGTAGTCACCATCTCTGAGCACAGGCAAACCATATGGCTCTGGCCACGTATCCACTCCTCATTTCTGAACACATTCTGGGGGGTGATGTGCCTACTCTGTACCCCTAGAAACATGCCTACCCACACTAGGCTGAGCCCCCTGAGGCTGGGACTATGCCTGCTTACCTGTGTCGCCCCACTTCCTGGCATAATGTGAGTACTCCAAAAGTGAAAGAAGAAGTGAATATGTGGTTTTTAAGCCACAAGGTGCAATGCTGGATTTGACCTTGCAGGAAAGCAGATGCAGAGTAAATTCAAGAACACCTTGAGAAATTAATTTGTTGACTTTACCAAGGCATTTGGTAACATCCATGACCTTAAGCTTCAGTTTTGACAGCTGTTCTACAGGTTTGGCTGCCCTAAAAGTAGTCAGATAATCTGAGGTTACTCTGTGACAGAGATTTGTTTGTCTCATGTCAGCACTACAAACGTTAGTAGTGTGAATTGAGGTTGGAAAAACAGGCTTATTTTGCTCAGCACGTTCTATGTACCATGTTTAAGATTGTTAACAAACCCTAAAGCCAGAATATTGAATCTAATCTTTTAGGATACTTCTCGAACTCATTAGGCTGAGAGCACTAGCTAAAGTCCACCAGAAAATCCTCTCTAACCACAGAAGACTAGTAATGGCTAACGATAAGGAATTATTAATGTTAAGTGCTAAGTACCATTCTGGGCTTCCCAGATAGTTCAATTGTAAAAAATTTGCCTGCCAGTGCAGGAACTAAGGAAGACACAGATTTGGTCCCTGGGTTAGGATGATCCCCTGGAAAAGGAAATGGTAACCCACTGCAGTATTCTTGCCTGGAAAATTGCATGGACAGAGGATCCTGGCGGGCTGCAGTCATAGCGTCACAAGAGTCAGACACAACTGAATATGCACACATGCACCATCCTAAAGTGTTTTACAAGTATTAATTCATTTAATTCGTACAGCAACATTATTATATGAGGGGTATTGTTCCTGTATTCTCTTTTTTTCTCATTCCAAGAAAGAAAATAAGGCACAGGACAGAAAGGTTAAGCAACTCGCTCAAAGTTGTACAGCTTTTGAGGTTACTCTATGACAGAGATTTGTTTGTCTCGTGTCAGGATTTGGACCTGTGTTTAACCATTATGCTTTCCTACCTCAGACATGCTGTACTGAGTCCTAATATTTTAAATACTCAGTGTCTCAATTTCTTAAATAATCTTTGCCGAGGTCCAGCCGCCGCAGGATCCAGGGGAACCTGAAGGAAAAAGGGCATTGGTGGATGATTTACAGAGAGATAAGGAAAGAATATTGTAGATAAGAAAATAGAGAAGAGAAAGAGGCTGATATTTCTTAGTTTACATAGAAAGCCAATAAAACTTCAAGACAAGAAGTTTGCCCTGTTCACAGAGGCCACAGGTGCCTTCCCGGTCTCCCAAGGGAGTAAAGACGCAGAACGTCTTCCTGTTCA
Organism: Madoqua kirkii; assembly: GCA_006408675.1. Classification (NCBI taxonomy): domain Eukaryota; kingdom Metazoa; phylum Chordata; class Mammalia; order Artiodactyla; family Bovidae; genus Madoqua; species Madoqua kirkii. Next base: position 99,511 of record SJYC01112650.1, read on the forward strand.
GGTCTTAGAAACCTGGGCAGATAAGTGAACACAAGGAGCCTCTTATGCTCCAAGGGATAAGCCTGAAAAAGAGAGGGAGGGAGAGAAAGAGGGAGGAGACCAAGCTACTTCAGTAAGCAAGGCCCCTAGCTTTATTTTTTAAAGGTACTTTTATACCTTGTCTTATACATAGAGGGAAATGAAAGATGCAAAGTCATACAGAGTCAGCCCAAACATTACATCTGTTTTGTCTTTATCAAAAGCAGGATTTTTTTGCAAACCTTTCCCATAAACAATATTGTGTACATTATCCTCTGGCCTTGGAGGCCTGTGAACATTTTATGACCCTCTTTTGATAAAGGCTTCTCAACCAGAAAACTTATTTTTCCTTGAAATGTTTTTTCTTATATTTCTAATCTCTATGTCAGCCTCAGAAAGTATTAAACAAGTTACATTTCTCATGGAGTAAAGGTGCAATGAGTTACAAGAAAGAACCAATTAGCTCAAAAGTCTGATGTGGTTAATTTCAAGGCTACACTTGTTTTTCTTACATTCCAACTATGTTAACTAATGCACTCCCAGGTGCACAGTGGGTAAGAGATATGGGAACTTAGCAACAAGCATTGGCCCAATAATGAAATCCTATATTAACACTACTCTAATAACTTTTAACTCTTTGAAAGGCTCTATGTTTTAGGCTTTCCATGCCTCTTACAGTTGGGAGGCTGTAAATAATTATATGCATAGCTGCAAGATTCTGGATATACCTGCCAAGCAAGCTAGAATACTAACAGAGGGTTTTTGACTGGTAATATTCCTCTCATGTCCAGGAGACTTATTAGCTATAGCCCTAAGTTGATTTTTTCCAGAGAAAGGTGGTCAGGAATAGCCTGTTAATGTCAGAGGAGTTGGTGAAAGTCATGAAATAGTAAAACAGACAGATTCTGATTTGGGGGTAGATGCTCGAGAAAGCCTAGGGAACCCATTGAGTCCTGAAGCCTTGCTTAACAGTTCTCTTCCACATGACCTTGTCATGGGTGGGATCTCCCGTGGTAGCTCCCGGCAAATCTTCACTAAAAATCATATATATATATATATATATAAAATTTTCTACCTTGGTATAGAAAAAAAAAATCAATCCATAACTATGCATAGACAGCATGGAATATTTAAAGCAAAGTTCCTGCTTCAGAGAGTTTACCACCTAACTGAAGACATCTACATTCATAAAGTAAAAATACAAAGCAACATAGTGGAGAAAACAGAATTAGAAATCAGACCATATGAGTGTCAGTAGTCAGCATCACCTTTTGTTATTCCTGTGTCTTGAGTAAGGTTCTTAACTGAGACTCAGTTTCTTCATCTGCAAAGAGGGAATGATAATCCCTATTTATAATCCCTATCTAAGTCTGTTCTAAAGATCAAACAAGAGAAAATATTTTTAAAATATATTGAAAACTAAAAAAAAATGAGTAATTTGTTCAAATAAAAGGTAATACAAAATGTATTGGAGGAATTCAAAAGTAGGAAATATTATTGTGGGAAGCATAGTCTTTGAATTCAGTTCACTAAATATGAATCAATCTCTTATATGCTGATGCTATGTTACGTGCTCAGGATACAAAGGAGAATAGTATGCTTTCTTAGTTATTTTAGAAAGTGGCCCACTTCCAGGGTCATTATTTATATGTCTGTGAATTCCTGGTTTCCTAGATCAGGGTAGAAATTAAAAAGTGTGATTCAGGGACGAAGGGTAGAAATCTAGTGATAAAGTAAAAGTAGAAAGAATGTAAACAACTTTGATATGAAATAATATGCATAATATCAGAGGTACATTAAAAATGCTATGGTAATTAATTCTTCCTGTGAGAACTGGAGAAGGACTCACAGAGAGGGTGATATAGGAACTAGACTCTGAAGGATATTTTCAGCAGAAGAGAAGAGAGAGCGAAGATCAGGAGCAGAGATACAGAGTTGTCAAAAGTGTACTTTTATTTTTTTTAAAAAAAACAATAAAATCAAGAAAAACTGAAAAGTGTTTGACATTTTGTAGACCTGTGTGTAGAGAGTTTGGAACATGGGAGTTAAAGATAATTGGGGAGAAAAAGCTTAAATCAAATTTGGAAAAGGATTTTGACACTGTTTTGCTACTTGGAGGTGTTTTTCTGCTCAGAGGCTTCATCCTCTAGGCCAGGTATGGGAAACAAGCTTCATTTTTTATGATAACTCTATGGCATGAAACACTCTTTGGAGGAAAATTTGGAGTCCAAGGCATCCCTGACTGAAGACCAGTGTGTGCTGTGAGCCCCAGAAGAGTTACCTTTCTTAGCCATATAATTGGAGAAGGCAGTGGCACTCCATTCCAGTATTCTTGCCTAGAAAATCCCATGGACAGAGAAGCCTGGAAGGCTGCAGTCCATGGGGTTGCTGGGGTTGGACATGACTGAGCGATTCACTTTCACTTTTCACTTTCATGCATTGGAGAAGGAAATGGCAACCCATTCCACTGTTCTTGCCTGGAGAATCCCAGGGATAGCAGAGCCTGGTGGGCTGCCATCTATGGGGTCACACAGAGTCTGACACGACTGAAGTGACTTAGCAGCAGCAGCAGCAGCAGCAGCCATATAATAACCACAATGGTGTGATCACTCACCTAGAGCCAGACATCCTAGAATGTGAAGTCAAGTGGGCCTTAGGAAGCATCACTATGAATAAAGCTAGTGGTGGTGATGGAATTCCAGCTGAACTATTTCAAATCCTAAAAGATGATGCTATTAAAGTGCTGCACTCAATATGCCAGCAAATTTGGAAAACTCAACAGTGGCCACAGGGCTGGAAAAGATCAGTTTACACCCCAATCCCAAAGAAAGGCAATGTTCAAACAGCACAATTTCACTCATTTTACACACTAGCAAAGTAATGCTGAACATTCTCCAAGCTAGGCTTCAACTTCATGAACCAAGAATTTCCAGATGTTCAAGATGGATTTAGAAAAGGCAGAGGAATCAGAGATCAAATTTCCAACATCCATTGGATCATAGAAAACATAAGAGAGTTCCAGAAAAACATCTACTTTTGCTTCATTGAATACACTAAAACCTTTGACTGTCTGGATCACAACAAACTGTGGAAAATTCTGAAACAGATGGGAATACCAGACCACATTACCTGCCTCCTGAGAAATCTGTATGCATGTCAAGAAGCAACAGCTAAAATCAGACATGGAACAACTTACTAGTTTCAAATTGGGAAAGCAGTACATCAAGGCTGTATATCGTCACCCTCCTTATTTAACTTATATGCAAAGTACATCACACAAAATGCTGGGCTGGATGAATCACAACCTGGATTCAAGATTGCCAGGAGAAATATCAATAACCTCAGATACGCAGATGACACTACCCTTACGGCAGAAAGCAAAGAGGAACTAAAGAGCCTCTTGATGAAAGTGAAAGATAAAAGTGAAAAACCTGGCTTAAAATTCAGCATTCAAAAAATGAAGATCATGGCATCTGGTACCATCACTTCATGGCAAATAGATGTGGAAACAATGGAAGCAGTGATGGACTATTTTCTTGGGCTCCAGAATCACTGCATATGGTGACTGCAGCCATGAAATTAAAGGATACTTGCTCCTTGGAAGAAAACCTATGACAGACCTAAATAGCATATTACAAAGCAGAGACATTACCAATGAAGGTCCATCTAGTCAAAGCTATGGTTTTTCAGTAGTCATGATGGATGTGAGAGTTGGACTATAAAGAAAGCTGAGCACTGAAGAATTGGTGCTTTTGAACTATGGTGCTGGAGAAGACTCTTGAGAGTCCCTTGGACTGCAAGGAGATCAAACCAGTCAACCGTACAGGAAATCAATCCTGAATACACATTGGAAGGACTGATGCTGAAGCTGAAATTCCAATACTTTGGCCACCTCATGTGTAGAACTGACTCATTGGCAAAGACCCTGATGCTGGGAAAGAGTGAAGGCAGGAGAAAGGGACAACACAGGATGAGATGGCTGGATGGCATCACCGACTTGATGGACATGAGTTTGAGCAAGCTCCAGGAATTGGTGATGGACAGAAAAGCCTGGTGTGCTGCAGTCCATGGGATCACAAAGAGTCAAACACAACTGAGTGACTGAACTGAACAGTGTGGGAAACATCTTTAATATCTTGGATGAATAGGGTTGACCTTGAAGTAGATCTGGGCAGAAATCTAACTAAAGGAGGTTATATTCACGGTGTTTAGGTGGTAGAAATACTTCCCACCTAAAGAAGTTTGTCTCTTCACCTGACTGTTCAGTTCATGTACTTTTTCTTTCATTATAAATTCAGTATTAAAGAATGTTATCCAGGAGGCCAGAAGGAATGTACTCCGGTCCACTTAAAGGAAATCTGAAGTTTATTTGAATGTTAAAATGACTGGGAGACAACATTGCTTACTGTCTCTTAATCAAATATATCCACTCTGCAACAAGTAC
>SJYC01112653.1:0-21404 GCA_006408675.1 Madoqua kirkii
AATTAGCAAGGTATTTTTAGCTCATTGGACAGATTAAAAATGTGATTAAATAATTAATTAAAAGTACAAATATTTATAATATGCTGCAAATGATAGCTATATAAATAATTAAACTTATGATAAGAAATTTCAGATGCTAACTTCAAGATGTTTGATAGACAGCTTCTCAAAATTATTTTAGGTAGCCTATAATTAGCAAGTTTGAAGACCACTGCTATAAAACATAGTCTCATTATATCCCAGAGGAAAACTGAGTGAAGGAAAGAATTTTAGAAACAAAGACTTCTTTTTATTTTATGACTTTTTAATTTCTGAAGAGTTCCACCTTTATTCCCAGGGATATGTTCGAAGACCGCCAGTGGATGCCTGAAACCGTGGATAGTACTCAACCCTATATAGACTATGTTTTTTCCTCTACATACACACCTATGATAAAGTTTAATTTATAAATTAAGCACAGTAAGAGATTAATGATAATAATGAAAATAGTAAAATAGAACAAATACACTGTAATAAAAGTTACGTGGATGTAGTCTCTCTCAAAAATATCTTATTGTACAATAAAATGCCTTTCCATCATAACTAGGCACTTATCCCTCACTGTGGCTGTAATTTTCACAGTTTGAGATGCAATAGCAAATCTGGCACCAATTTCTTTTTCCTTTTTCACAATTTCATGGGGAGAAGATGCATTCTTACCATAAATCTTAGCAACCTCAGCATACAATGTGGTTTTCTTTCTTTATTAACTCAAGAACTTTTAACTTACAGGAGCACTTCATGGCTTCTCTTTGGTGTATCCGAATTGCCAGCATTACTACTCTTGTACTTTGAGGTCATTAGTAAGCAAAATAAGGGTGACTTGGACACAAGGCTGTGATAGCTTGATGATCGATCTGATACTAAGTGACTAACGAGTGGGATATGTAGGACTAAGGGATGCTTCACATCCTGGGTGGGATCGAGCAGGAAGGTGCAATATTTCATCATGCTACTCAAAATGGAGTGCAATTTAAAACTTACGAATTGTTTATTTCTAGAAATTTGTATTTAATATTTTCAGACCACAGTTGAGTGCGGGTAACTGTAACATTGGAAATCAAAACAGTGGATAAGGGTGGGGACTACGGTATAGCAGAAACTACTATAACTTGATGTATACCAGCCTATTCACCAGGGCAGTTATACAACCTTGCAAAGGTGAAATTTTAGGGAGTATTTCTAAGCAATCCTCAAATACTGTACTTACTCAAGATGGTCACTAGGTGGCAAAAGAGTCCCTCTTCCCCGCTTCCACCAGCTCTCTCAATCTTCCTATCTCCTGCAAAAAGGAAAAGGATAGGAATAACATAGAATGGTGACGACGACACACAACAATAGCAAGAAATATTTGTTTTAGGTGTTTCCATTTCCCAAGGGCAGTAATAAGTCCTTCTCATCTCTGAAAATTTCAGAAATAGCCTTATCTGGGAAGGTCATTTATTCTTCATTAATATCACTTACAAATATTGTTAACTAATACATCTCTCTGATATAATCATGCACTTTAACTACAAAATTCAAACCCTATTCAGATAAGTACTTTAGCTCTAGAAAAATCAAAAAGCAGCAACAGCAGTGGCCTCTGGGACATTCCAAGCACGAGGTTAAGCCCTTCATTGCACTGAATCTGCGAACAGCTCTAAAAGCTAGGTGATAATATCACCCCCAGGATACAGGTGAGAAAGCAGAAAAATAGCCCCAAATCATTGAGTCAGTAAGTGCCAGATATGGGATGCAAATGCACATTTGGTTTTGTTCATTTTCAAGTTCAATAGCCACACCCTTAAATATCACACTCTGATACTTTGGGGTTGTATGTGTGTAACTGTCTATGGGTCTTTCTATATTTGTCTATTCATGTTTATATTTCTGTGCTTCTATGTGATTTTATGTCCATGATTCTGTGCAATGTGGAAGTGTGTGTGCACACACACAAACACATGTGCAATCCAGACCTTTCAGAGATATTTCTGGTAATTTCCATATCACTTTATATAGTTTAGCCATCAGAGGGACCTCACTAATTTTCATTTTAGTGAGGCTAAAAAAAACACACTAAAAGTCACATTCTTTTATACGTGGTTGAGTCAGTTTTCATATGTTTAAGTCTGCATGTGTCTCTATGTCTATGCATGTGGAAGTCTGTGTTTCTATCTGTAATATGATTAAGCCCATGGATACACCTATATGCTTACACTGACAGATGTAACTGACAGTGTCTGTACATTCTTATATTTGATGTACATTTAGACTTAGTGTTGTGTGGGCATAGAAGTACATTTGTAGATCATTTGTGCATATGCACACAATGTGCATGAGTCAATGTGTGTATATATTGACATGTGAGGGTGCATCTCTGTGCATCTGTGCATTTGTGTGCCTGTGGGTTTGCCTCTATTTCTACATGTATATGGTAAAGAACCTACCTGCCAGTGCAGGAGACTTAAGAGATGAGGGTTCCATCCCTGGATTGGGAAGATCCCCTGGAGGAGGACATGGCAACCCACTCCAGTATTCTTGCCTGGAGAATCCCATGGACAGAGGAGCCTGGAGGGCTACAGTCCATGGGGTTGCAAACAGTTGGGCACAACTGAAGTGACTTAGCACACATGCATGCATACGTGTATGTCCCTTGCTTTTATAGGCTGAAGATTTTCTGTGTCTGTGTATTTCTGGGTGGGGATGCCTGCCATCTGGGTGCATATTTGCATGAGAATTTGTGTGTCCATATAGGCAAGTGCATTTATAGAGCTCTGTGTACATGTGCCTGTAAGGGGATTTGAAGCGTGTCAGCATCTCTGTGGTTGAAGTCTTGTCTTCAGTGTGTATATCTCTACAAGGGACCATGTGTATAAGATAGCACCCATGCCTGCGTGGGCATGTTTAGTCCTCATGTTTACTGTTTGCAAACATTCATCTGTGTGGGCCTCTGCATGTCTGTGTATCATTGTGTACATGACATAGGTGTGTGTAGGGGAGGGAGTCCATGTGCCTACATGTGTACATTCTTGCCTATAAGCCTCTTTATCTGTGTCTCAGGGCTTCTCTATTCACACATGCATGCCTTGGTGTTCATACACCTGTTCCTCCACCTCTGGTTGGATGTGTATGTCTGTGTGACCATCCTCACGTCTATGGGCGCATGTGTGTGTGTGAGTCTGCATGAGAACTAATGTCTTTGGATGACTCTCAGGGTGAGTGCATCTGTGTGTCCACATGCTCATGTTACTGTGCATCTGAGGACTCTGTGTGCGGGAATTTTCCCTATGTGTTCTGCTATGTCTCTGTTCCTCTTGGTTTGTGTATGCCTCTATGGTACCTATGCCCACTTCTGTTTGCATGCATACATATGACAATACACACACGTGTCTGTGCAACTGTGTGTTTGTGAAGGCATGCTGGGCTCTGTCAGTGTGGGTGCATTCCTTTTCTGTGTGCAAGACATGCATACTTGTGTTCCCTTGTGCCTCTGTGTTTGTCCAGTATATTTGTGGATCTCCATGTCCATTTGTACATTCATATGGATTGTGTTCACATGTGTAAATCTGTATAGATGTACCTGTACCAGCTTCGGTGTCGATACCTTTGTGCATCTACATGGGTGTGAACCATGTATTTCTCTGTCTCTGTCTACATGCCTGTGTAGACAGGCGTGAATCTAACTGAGATTCTGTGCATGAATGTGACTTTGTATGTTCCTCTTGTGCATCTAAGTGAGTGTGTGTGAGTGCAGACGTATTTGCCCATGTATACCTCTGTGTGGGTCTTTAGGCCTGTGTGCCTATATGCCCATATCTATAGGTATACACTTCTGCATATGAATCAATCTCCCTCTCTCTTCCCTGCCTCATTCTCTACCCTGTATCTATATATAATGCTTATATCTCTATATATAAAAGTATACATCTCTATATGTATACAGCACTGTCTCTGTGTATATATGCATGTAGAGATTTCTTTATGGATTGTCTCTTTTGTGTCTGTGTGTGCCTGGATATGTCTCCATGTACAAGTGCATGTATGTGTGCACACCTGCATGCTTGTGTGTTTCTACATGCACGCCAACATGCATGAACATTCCCATGAGCATTCCCATAGTCATTTCTATACATATGCACGTGTGCATGTTTATGTTTTCATGGTGAGCATGAGCATGTAGCTTACATGTACAGGCAGGAACATGTATGCACAGGTATATTTTAATAACAACTATGCCTCTGTGTGTAGATTCATGTGCTCTCGTGAGCATGAAAATGATAGTAAGTACATATTTAAAACACATATATCTACCTATGAATAAATCTCCATACTTCAGTGTTTGCGTAAATGTCTCCATGTCTCTGTGTATCAATAAAAACACATACACCTGTGTCTGCATATGGACAGCTCTGTGCAGTCTATGAGTGTGTGTGTAGACAGGCCAACACCCATGTGTCTGTGTGAGCTTCCATGGGTTTATCTACGTTTCTGCATAAACATCTGAAGTGTCTGAGAATGGACATGTACCTCATCAGCCTCTAGAAGCATCTATATGTTGTCATATGTCTGTATGTGTATGTATCTGTGTTTTTGCAACTTTGAGGTTATGAATTAGTAAACACATCCTATGGATGCCTAGGTTGGCATACATATGTCTCTGCATGCTTCTCTGGGCCTGTGTGAGTGTGGAGTATATATTTCTGCCTACGTGGTGCTCTGTATCTCTATACAGAACTGTGTACATCTGTATGGATCTGTGTGGATGCATATGTGTATCTGTGTAGACATGAGATGATGCCTGTTGGGACTCTGGGTTATTTGCTCATATTCGTGCAAACACGTCTTTGGCTGCGGCTGAAAGAATGTATAATGTGTGGGATGATGACACACCTGTAGGTCTATGTCAGTGTGAATATCTGTGGCACTATGCGTGTGTGTGTTCTGGTGTGTAGGTACTTATCTGTGATGAATGTTATGTATATTGATGTGACTACTTTATGGGAGAAAGACTTTTCTACTCATTTCTTCAGCTGCCTTTCTACTCTTTGGCCAGCAGAGGGGCTCAAGATTTTCTTCCTGCTCTTGAAATAGCTACAAAAATAAGCATTAAAAAATGGCCTTCTTCGGAAAATGTGGATTATTAAAGATGGTAACTATGGTGTAATAAACACAGGCTTTTATAATCTGAAGGGCAAATATGGTGGCTGCTCAAATCTTCCAGTCCTGATGCCATCAGGGACCCTTCTGTCGGAGACCCTGGCATGCACCTACCTATCTTCCTCCTCCCCATGGGCCTAAGCAGGGCCCACCTGCTGCAACCTTCTTCCCCATTTTACTGCTTCTCTTTGACTAGAAATGCAGATTAAGATACCTGGTGTCATACAATCCAACAGTCTTGGAGGCAGGAACCAGCATCATCCACAGTTGACAAATGAAGACTGAGGATCAGAAAATTAAAGCACATCATCAGCACCATATGACTAATAAGTGTCAGAGGCAGAATTCAAAGCCAGGCCTGACTGACATGATAGCTTTGCGCCTTCTGCTCCACCCTAAACCACTTCTACAATATCGAGCGAGTCCAGTTCCCAGTGCTGGAGCCAGGACTGGGAACAGGTGCAACTGCATTCCCAAGCCTGTGTCCTGAACCTTGATTCTTTCCTGAAACTATCGCATTTCATCCTTGGAACAGCTGAAAAGGAAATATTTCATCCATGTTTACAAACGCTTATACAGAGCCAAAGAAATGAAGTCACGTGCCAAAATCCTGTGTGAGCATGTAGGTCCTCAGTTTGTGTGCTACAGAGTAACAGCTTGTTGCTGAGGTTTAAACGTGACAGCATGGATGCCTCATGAAGTCAATCTGAATGTTCCAGAGGACATACACTTACTACCCTGCTTTTCTTGTGAGGCCTTCTGAGTATTATGTAGCAAGTCTGGGTGTTATGAGGGTATCTGTGAAGTCTGGGGCCAGGCTGAGCGTTATGGGAGGAATATGTGTGCCGTGGATCGTGTGTCTCTCAGTATGGCTCTTCTGTGAGGACCGTGGGACAAGTCCTGTCTCTTATACACATCTAGATGTGTATAAGAGACAGGTTATGAAGTGTTGGTGCTTGGGAGCAGGGGTGGGGTCAGGTTGGATTCTGAGCACCAACGCTGGATATGCAACTTGGTAAGATCCAAGGGCTAAGCATAAGGAAAAATGAGTATTTTCTCTTTATATACTTCACACTATAATCACTGTGAAAGCTTACCATACCATCAGTTAGGAAAAAATGGTTCATATCTAAGAAGAGGGACAAGTGGCATTTATTTCTTCCACCCTTAGCTTCTTGTGGCAGGCATTAGCATCACCTCATCAACAGCTGGTACCACACCTGAGAAGGGAAGAGTCTATTCTACCTACAAATCTAGCTGTTGTGGGGCAAGTGTGTGTGAAGTATGTGGAGTGTTAGTAAATGGTAGGACCTATGAATTTCTCATGGTGTCAGCCCATGACTGGTATGACTCACATGTACACTGTGATCTTCTCTACATGAAGGGAGGAATAGCTATAGGGTGTGAGGTGAAGCTGTGGGTTATGGGTTATCACTATGAATTATGGGTCCTGTGAGGTCTGAGGTTTGGAGTGAGTGTGTTTTGTGGGAGTGATTCGGAGCATTGTGATTTTTATGACTGATTTTTTGGATTTGTGTGTGTGTTTAGTCACTCAGTCATGTCTGACTCTGTGCGACCCTATGGCTGTAGCTCACCAGGCTCCTCTCTCTATGGGATTTCCCAGGCAACAATACTGGAGTGGCTTGCCGTGCCTTCCTCCAGGGCATCTTCCCAACCAAGAGACTGAACCCACGTCTCTTGCATCTCCTAATTGGAAGGCAGATTCTTTACCAGTAAGCCACCGGGGAAGCCTTTTTTGGATGTACCATCAGGTAAATCTATGGACTGAGGAACATGTCCTCACGATGTAGGGTATGTCTAGCTGTTGTGGTATATACACTAGTCTGTGTGTTCTGGGATATATGCTTGAGTCACAGGGTGAGACAACATGTCATGGGTTGATTCTGGAGATTCTATAGTAAGTTGTTATGTCATAGGGATAACCTTTGCACTGTAGGATATGTCTGTGCCTCACGGGCAATCTATGTGGCTTCATAAAGAGGGATAGTTCCATAAGTGAAGTTGTGTCTTTACATAGTATGCCATTTCTGGAAGATGTGGTCTGTGCTGCACATTGTATGATTAGACTTATTCTGGACGGTGTGTTGGGTATATTTGGGTGTTTTAAAGAGAGTGCGTATTATTAGGGGTGAGTCTGGGTGTGCAGGAGGTTGTGTATTTGTGTTAAGATTATCCTGTGTGCTGTAGGCATATCTGCTTTATGAAGTAATTCTGTGTTGTAATATATGCCAGTGTATGACTAAACATGTCTTGAGTTCGGGATATTTATGCTGGGTAAAGATTTGTTCTGTGAGGTACATTTGTGTGGTAGGTCAGTCTATGCATTATAGGGCGTGTCTCTCAGCAGTGTAGGACAAGACTGTGTACTGTGAGGCTTGTCTGTAGTATTGTGGTTCACGTATTGAATTGTGAGATTTTGTGCAGGCAGCTAAGTCTGAATATTGTGGCGCATGTCAGTGCGGTTTGGGGAGAACTTGATCTGGAGTGTGCTTGTAAGTTGTGATTTTGTTCTAGGTGTTTCCAAGTGAATCTGCTTTCGGGAGGAAGTCTGAGCCTGATGTGGCCATTCTGGAACTGTTGGGCATGTCCCTGCATTTGCCAGGTGTTTTCAACATTGTAGAATGCACTTTTTCACTGGAGGTTTTGCTAAGGTGTAGGGGTGACAAAGTACATTAGAGATTGTGTCTAGGTTGTAGGTCAAGGCTGTGTTGAAAGTACATCTGATGAGGAGAACAACTCTGTAATGGGGATCATGTCTTCCTCCTGTGAGGGAAGTCTGGGTGTCCTAGGGCAATTCTGGGGGTTGGGGACACATGTTTTCTTTGTGGGGTAAGTATTTTCCTTATGGAGCAATTGTATGTGTACGTACTGGGGTGAATCTGTGTATCAGAACGCAGTTCTGTGTTTGTGGGAGCAACCTCTGTGTAACAGAGCACACTTGCTCATCGTAGGTTAACTGCAGCTAGGGGTTATGGAGCTAGTTTGTATGCTGGAAGACCCATCTGGGTGTTGTGTGAAGACTGAATTTGTGGCTGTTTTTTACCACTGGGTAAAATTGGGTGAGTTGATGTTGTAAAGTGAGTCTGTGCAGTATCGGGAGAGTTTAGCTTTGTGGAAGTTATCTGTAGGTTATAGGGCGTGTCTTGGTGTGATGGGGTAAGCCTGAATATGGTGGGGCAAGTCTGTTCATTATAAGGTCATTGTAGATATTGTGAGACATTTGGCGAGTACTGTGGTGCAAGACTGATTCTGAGGCAAATCTAAGTGTTACAGTGATGTTGGATGCCTCAAGGAGCAAGTCTCCGCTTTTTTGGAGAATTTTTGCATTGTGAGAGAAACCTGTATATGGTGATACTATTCTATGGGCTGCATTGGGAGTCGAGTCATGGAACATGTGTAATATCATCAGTTGGTCTAGGTCGCTGAGAGCTGAGTTTGGAGTTCTGGGAGAGTTTAGGCACTGTAAGGCTCATATACACACGGCAGAGTGGTTTTTGGAGTTGTGTTTCACATTCTGTGTGTTTGGGGGCATCTGGTGTTTGCGGTGCATAATGGGCTCATTGTTTGCTTTGTAGATGAGCCTCTGCACTATGGACTTATGCCATGTGTAGGGGGAAAGCCTGTGCATTGTAAGATGAATTTGGAAGTTGTGTAAAATTGTATATGTACTATCGGGCAGGTAGGTTTTCTGTCACATGTTTTAGAGCTTCTGGACAAGACCTTGCTGGTGGGGTGGGAGCAAGTCTTTGCATTTGAGGATGTGACCAGATATGGTGGAGGAGTCCAGTTGTTATGAAGTGCATGTTTTGAGAAGTGTTTGTAACTTGTTATGCAATCCTGTGTGTTCTGGGGGGTCTACATCTTTGGGGACATGTGTGGATTGTGGGGTGTATATAGGATGTATAGAACAGCTATGGGGGAAGCTGCCCACTTTGTGTAATTTGGGCTGCTGTGATGCGACTCTGGCCAATGCAGCGAGAGCTCGGTGGTGTGATTGGATTCTGCCCATTGTTTGGCAGTGTCTTAAGTTGTGACTGTTGCCTGTACATTCTAATGTGTGTATGGGCACTGGACAGATATGAGTGTGTGTGTCATGTTGGGCTTGATGCAGGGTGGGTTTGTGTATTTGGGGCTAAGTTTGAGTGTTTGGTACAAGTTTGCGAGTCATGTGGTTAAGTGTGTGGTGGCACGAGTTTGTTCTCTGGTGTAGATCTGTGAGTTATTGGTTGCGATTGTGCAGTATGATGTAATTCTGTGCATTGTGGGGTGACTCAAAGAATTGTGAGCCGAGTTGGAGTGCTGTTGTTCTTTTCTATCCATTGAAATGCAACTATGGGTTTAATGAGGATGTTTCTGTGGGGGCATGCTTTTATATTTTAGTGTGGTTTGGCAGTTACTTTTAGAGTCTGTGTGTTGCACTGTGAGTTTGAGACTCCAAGGGGCAAATTTGCGTGTTTTGAGACAAGTCTGAGTTGGGACAAGTTTGTGGAGTTAGTGCGGTGTGGAACAAAAGTGTGTGTCAAGCTCATCTGTACCCTGAATAGTGAGCAGATGTGCTGTAATGGAAGTCTGTGAGTTCTGAGAGGAATCTTTATCCTGCATGTGTGAGTATATTGTAGGCTATTTCTGCATGTTATAGTGCATGTGTGTACACTGCTTGAGCAAATCTTCACATTATGAGCTAAGTGTGTTAACTGTGAGAGGGTTCTACAGATTGTATTCAATAGAATGGGTGGTATCCTAAGATGTTATTCATGCCTTGTTGGGACAGGAGGTTGTGTTGTCATTGACTGCAAGTGTTGGGGAGCACTCATTTTGCAAGGGGACATGTGTGTACAAATGCATGTATGTGTCTTTTGTGTCAACTGTGAGTGTTATGTGACACATCTGTGTGTCTTGAGTTGACCCTCTACAATACCTGGGGAATCTGCCCAATTTGGGCTGGTTGTATGCTCCTTTGTGTGGGTCTCTGAGTGGTGAGCAGAGTTTTGGCACTGTCTTTGGAGAACATCTAGGAGAGATGTGTGCTGGGGCACGTTTCTGCATTGTAAGAAGAGTCTTGTGGCATGAGTTATGTCTTCTCATTGTGACTTGACACTGCACCGTGCGGCATATCAAGGCTTTGTAACACGATTCTGTGCTTTCTGAGAAGAGTCTGGGTTTCGTGTTTGTATCTGCCTGCTGGGTTTTTGCAATTCTGTACACTGTGTGCTGAGCTCAGAGTGGTGGGGTGAGTACTTGTAATGGGCTGTGTATAAGCGTTGCAGGGTGTGTCTTTGTGCTGCGCATGACAGGCCTTGGTACTTTGTTCCTGCTCCTGTTTTCCCTGTAAGCCAGGTGTCTGCCCAGCAAGGTGCAGGGTGTGTGTGTATGTGTTGGGCACCACGTGTCGGTTCTAGGCCACATCTGTTCTCTGTTGTACAGCTATGTGTTTTGAAGGCAAGTCTGTGTGCTGTGCATTTCTGTCTGCATTAAGGATACGGGGTTTAATGGTACTGTGAAGTGAATCTGGGCATTGTGGGATTGTCCTGGATGTTGCAGCCCATGTCTGTGTGCTCTAGGATGTGCCTTTGCATAGGGGGATGAGCGTGTGCTCCATGGGTAAGTCTGGGCACTACAGGGAACCAAATATGTTATCAAGCATGTTTGCATTGTATACAAGGTGTTCTACCATCTGTCCAGACTGGTGTGTAATGTATGCCTTGCATGGTTTGGTTGGGCAAGCCTGGGAGGTAAGGGAGCATACCAGCACATTATAGGGCCTCCTCTGTGCTGGGAAGTTCTTTGCAGTGAGCCTGGGTGTTGTGGGTCTAGTGTTTTCATTGTGGAGTGACTGAGGAGCAAACCAGGTTTGTAGAGTGAGCATGTGCATGGTGATCCCAGCTCATGCATGGTATGCTTTTTTTTATGAGGCAGGTCTATGCACTGAGGGGTTTACCTGTGCTTTGTTGGGGTCGTTTTTAGGCCACACTGTGGACATGTGGGATGTTACTTCCCTGACCAGGAACTGAACTCATGCCCTTGTGGTAGAAGTGCAGAGTCTTAACCACTGGACCATCAGGGATGTCCCTCTGTTGGGCTTTATACTTGGCATGATGATGCTATGTGATGAAGGTGTGTACAATGTGGCAGACAGGTATTTGTGGAGCACGTCTTACACTGTTATCACTCTGTGCATTATGGAGTGGGTTGTGTGGGTTGGAGTTGTGTCTGTATTTCGAGATGAATATCTGTATGTTGTGAGGCATGGCTGTGCAGCATGGGGTGGTCTGTCAGCAGTAAGTTCCCTCCAGATGTTCTGATGTGTGAGTTAGGCAGGCAGACATTTGCATTACCAGTCACAGGTCATATTTGAGGGCTCTGGGCCTTGCATATCTATTGGAGGACTAGGTGGACACAACTGAAGATGTTTGGGGCCCTTGGACTGTGATATAATTCTGTTCCCTTGACGGGGGGCTGTGGGTTGTGTGGACGCCCATACCCTGTGGAAGACACCTAGGGTTTCAAAGACTAGACTGCACAGTGGGACAAGATGGTGTGTCATGATGCCATTCTCTACTTTGTGGGAGGAGTGTGCAGTGAAATCAAGTCTGTATGCTGTAAGGCATGTCAATATGGATCAGCTCTCCATTAGAGAAGTCTATGTGTTATGGATTGTTTCTAGGGATTTTAAAGTGAGTTCTCTGTGTTGTGGGGCCAATGTGTTCTCTGGTATGTGTGTTGTAGACCCCATGTGTGCGTGTGTGTGTGTGTGTGTGTGTGTGTGTGTGTATGTATGACAAGGTGCCTTTAGTTCAATGGGATGAATGTTTGCATGGATGAGTTTGTGTATCATGGGTGTGTTTGTGCACTGCCATGTGTGTTGTGTGATGTGTCTAAGTGTTAGAGACTCTGCATAGTAGGTGCTTCCCAGTGCTGTGGGCTAACTGCAGTCGATAGGGAAATTGTGAGGAAAGGGTGGTGGGAGTAAGCTGTGATGTGATTCTGGGCTGCATATTGTTGTGTGTTAATTTGAATTATTTTAGATTGAGTTGTACCATTATGGTCCAGTTGTACATGTAGAAGCAACAATAACAATAACAACGAGATCTGCTAACATCCATAACACTAATTCTGTGCCAGGCACTCTTCCAAACACGTTATAAGAAGTCACACATTTATTCTTCTTGACAGCACTATTAAGTAGGTACCATTATTACTCCCAATTTATACCTGAGAAAAACAAGGCACAGAGACGTTAGACTCCTTTGGAAAGGGAGTTAACATGTGTATTAGTTAACAATACACGTGGTCTTGGAAGCCAGGCAGTCTGAATCCTAAGAGTAAGTTTTAACCACGATCTACATCGCCCCTTTGTTTGGGAATGTGCATATCTCTGGACCTTGTGGGGTTTGTGTAGGTGTGGTGGTATAGTATAGGGTGCAGAGCCCCTACAGAGAGCAGAAGTTCATCCAAGTGTGTGAGGTTTCTCCTTGAGTTTCAGGATGGGTCTTGTGCAGAGGGGGCATTGTTTATATCAAGTTTGGAAGCAAAGATGCTAAGCTTTTGCTTTGTGTGGCAAGGCTTTCCGCTGCACTGACTATGGCCACCGTGCTGAGCTCTTGCTTTAAAGAACAGGTATGTGGTGATGCAATTTTGTGAGCTGTCAGAGAATCCTGTGTGTTTGCAGGAGAATCGATTTGGAAAGGTGTGTTTACATGTTGTACATCTAGTCCCTGGATGATGGGTATTTCTGCCCTAGACTGAGTCCTGTAGGGGAAGTCTGTAATTGTGATGCAGTTCTGTGAGTGATGAGGGGACGTGTGTGCTGTGGGAAACATGTTTATGTTGCAGGGGTCTGCAGGTTTTCTGAGGTCATTGAGGAGGGAGTACGTGTACCTGTTCAGTCATGTCCGACTGTTTGTGACCCTATGCACTGTAGCCCACCAGGCTCCTCTGTCCATGGAATTTTCCAGGCCAGAACACTGGAGTGGGTTACCATTTCCTACTCCAGGGGATCTTCCCAACCCAGGAATCGAACCCCAGTCTCTTGTGTCTCTTGCATTGGTGTGCAGATTCTTTACCACTGTGTCACCTGGGAAGCTAATTGAGGAGGGGGGTCTGTGCATTTTAGGATGCCTCTGCATAGGGTGAGAGTGTGTGTGTGTGTGTTGGTGTACAATATCTCTGAACATCTGGGGCCTAGCTGTGCTCATGTTACGGGAAGTTTCTTTGTGTTGTTGGGGCATGCTGGTGCCTTGGAGGCAGGTGTGCATTTGGGCTGAGGACACTGTGTTGCAGAGTGCACAATGCTGAGTGCTTACACAGTAAGCACCCAAGGAGTCTGGGAGGTGTGACATATATTGTGGAGTGTTCTCTGTGCTCGTGAGGCAAGCTGGGTGATGCTGTATGCTGAGTCACAATCAAGGCACAAGACTTATTCACTGAGGAGCATGACCTTAGGAGCATAGGTCTGTGCTATACCCACACATGATGGGACAAAATCTGTGCATTGTAGGGTGTGTTCATGTGACAGAGGGCACATTGTTGAGTTGGAGGGTGCATGTGTGTGTGCATGTGTTGTGTTGTGGGTCTGGATACTGTGGGGGTGAGTGTGTATATTAAGCAGCAAGCCCATGCATCACAGAGCACACTTCTGAACTGTGATGAAGCTCTGTGTGTGGCAAGCAGGCTGGTTTAGGATCCTGTCCGTGCTCTGTAGGGTATGTGGCTGTTGTGGCAAAGCTTCTGTGTGCTGTAATGTTCCCAGCTGTTCTGGGGTTGACCCTTTTCACATTAGCAATGGTACTATCAATTACATTGTTAATTACATTAACAACTGAACAGTTACTGTGTGCCAGGCACTGTATTAAGCGCTTAGCGTATCCTAATCCATTCAATACTCACAACAACCCTTTTCAATAGGTACAGCTGTTATCTTTGTTTTACAAATGAGGAAACCAAAGAATAGAGAAATATACTTACCCAATGTGCAAAATTAGAAAGGGGTGGAACCTGGATTCAGAACCCAAGTAGTCTGGGTCCAGAGGCCTTGCTCTTAGCTATTACACAAGTGGTGTGTATTGAGGGCCAGGGCTGCAGCTCAATGGGTTGATAAAGCACATCTGTGAACTATGATGGAAATCTTGGCATTGCACAGGTAATAGTGTGTGTTGTGTGTCTACATATCGGGGAAGGCTCATATGCTTTATAAGTTTTCTGTCTTAGGGTAAATGTGTGTTGTGTTGCAATTCTATGCATTGAGGGAGAAATCTATGTGTTCACAGGCATTTCTGTGAATTCTAAGTTTTGTGGGTGTGATTATGTCATGGGGCAAATCTATGACTTGAAAGGCTTGACTGAGTATCTAGGGTGAGGCTCAGGGTTCTGTGGTGTTTGTGTGTGTCATGGAGCAAGTCTGTGTGTCAACGGGAGAATCTGTGCATCTAGATGAAGTTCTGGGCCGACTTTAGTGTGAAGGCCATCTGTGTGTGATGGGTGAATCAAGAGGCTGTAGAGCAAAGGGTGGTGAGTGTTTGCAGGTGTGTGTGTGTGCACTGCATAATCACCCTAAGGTGGGTGGTTTGGGTGAAGTGAATTTGCATGACAAGTATGTCCCGTGACATGACTCTGTGCATCATTGAGTGCAGGCTTGTGCTTTGTCATATGTTGTATCGAGGCTGTGAGGGATGAATCTGAACATTTCAGGGAAAAGTTAGGTGTTGCCATGGCATGAGTGTGTCTGTTATGGAACAAACCGTGTGCTGTAGGGCCAGTTTGCACACTGGGAAGTAGTGTTATGAGTTGTGAGGTGTGTCTATGTATCACAGAGTGTGTCTGAAGAATTTGACAGGGCCTTTCTTGTCCAAGGCCACAGTGTGCCTTATGGAGAAGTGTATATTTGGAGGAGCTCTGGATGCTGTAGGGCACATGAGGGTGCCATAGGGTGTTTGCATTTTGTGGTGACTGGGTTTGTTGTGAAGTCATCTGGTGCATTGGAGGGAAAGATGGTACATTATGTCATAGTCCGAGGGGGTGGGGCTTACATGTTAAGATGGTCTTTGCATCTCTCTGTGATGGGGTGAGCTTGTCCAAGTGCAGTGGGGTGAGTCTGTGCTCTGGATTTAATCTTGGTTCCTTGGGCTGAGTCTTGGAGCTGTGGGGAGAGTCTAGGTGGTGAGGGCACGTCCTTGTGCTGTGGACACAACTGTGTCCCACCAAGAGGCTGTGTGTCCTGGGGCCAGTCCGCTAAGTTGGAGAGGGTCTGTGTGCCTGGGGGTAGGGCCTGGGTCCTGGGGAGACAGCTGGGTTTGTGGGGTGAGCCTAGATACTGGAGACTGTGTGCTGTGGGGAGCATCTTTCAGCCAAAAGGAGAGTCTGTGTGCTGTCAGCCACCGGGCGGGGGGTCGGTGGGCTGTGTTTCACTGGGTGAGTCTGTGTGATCTGAGTCATATCTGTGTCCTGCGGGCCACGTCCGTGTCCGTAGGGGCAGGCTTGGGTCCTGTGTTGCTTGTCTGCATGAGGTGGAGTTCGCCTGTCAGCAGAGAATCTGTGTCTCTCTGCAGGTTTTCAAGTTGTGTGGTGAACTGTGTTATCAGGGATGGGGGAGGCTGTGCGCCTGGGTGGGGGGCAAGGTCCTGTGTCCAGAGGAAGGCCTGCATGCTCTGCGGGTCGTCTCTGTGCCCCGGGAAAAGTCCTCTCCCTTGGCGGGAGTCCGTGTGCTGGGTCAGGGAAATGCAAGTGGAGTCTGCGCCCTGCAGAGGACCTCAGCTATGGGTTTAGTGGGTGGGGCATCAGAGAAATCTGGGTGCTGTGGGGACAGCCTTTGTTCCATGGGGTGCCTATGTGCCACGGACTGAGTCCCTGCTGTGTGGTGAGAGTGTTGTGTTGTGGGGCATACTGGTGGGTAGGAGGGCGTGTCTGTGACCTCTGGAGTGAGTCTTTGGGCCTTGAGAAGATGCTTGGTTTTGGAAGAATCTGTGTTCTGTGGGCTACGTGTTCCAGGGAAAGGCTCTGTGTGACGTGGGGACAGTCGGAGGGGCTGTGATGGTCTCTGTGTCTTGGATAGAGTCTCTCTGTGTCATGGGGAGTGCAGATCTGCAAGCTTTAGTGAGACTTTTGGCTGCGGGTAGGATATGTGTGCCTCTGGGTGAGGCTGGGTGATGTAGTGAAATGCATGCTGTGGGGCATGTTTGTGGCCCTGGTGCTTCTCCGCATGCAAAGCAAAGAGTCTTTGTGCTGTAGGGGTCGTGCTTGTGCTGTTTGGCCACGGGACATTAGAGGGTGAGTTTGTACACTACAGCACAAGTCTGTTTCAGGGCAAGTCTCCTTTAATATCTACAAAGAATACTAGCCAACACTTATACACTGATTATCATTACCTGACATTGTTCTAAAGGTGCTATTATTACCCCCATTTTCCATCTGAGGAAATTGAGGCACAGAGAGATTAAGTAAAATTGTACACAGGTACATGCAACTAGCCACCAGTGGAGGTTTGAAACAAGGCAGTCTGTTACCTGTGCCCACACCATTATGAATCCCCTGGAGGTCCTGAGGCGTAATATCCCCTTGTGGGTGAGTGGCCTCAAAGATTGGGAAGACTTTGTAATCTCTGGTGGACATACTGAGAGCAGGTAATATAGAAGGAAGAAAAAGGGAGTGGCTCAAAGCCTTCCGAGGATTAAAAAAAAAAAAAAAATCAGTGCTCTGTATACCACAGTGGTAGCATTTCAGCCCAGAAGAACTGACATCAGGACAGCAAAATAACACCCTCAGCGTCTGGAGCCCCCACGACCCCTCCCTCGCCTCCACAGCCGCATTCTGCCACTGCGGAAGAGCAAATGCGCATGCCCTGGTGAGCTGCCGTTGCCATGGAAACCAACCTCCAGTCACAAACAAATCATAGCATAATACAGCAAATCTAGAAATGATTGGGGCTGTGGCTGTGAGCCAAAGCAGCCCTTTGCAGTAAAGGCAGGCAAGGCATCCTTCCAC
This sequence comes from Madoqua kirkii, assembly GCA_006408675.1. Classification (NCBI taxonomy): domain Eukaryota; kingdom Metazoa; phylum Chordata; class Mammalia; order Artiodactyla; family Bovidae; genus Madoqua; species Madoqua kirkii. Next base: position 17,176 of record SJYC01112653.1, read on the forward strand.
TCAAGCTCCCCTTTTTTTCTTCCTGAATCAGTAAAGGTTAGAAGCAAATCAGAAGTCAATAGAGAAAAGAAGACTGTGTTGGGAGTGGGGGTGGCCAGCGTCAACAGTGGGTGGCAGGTGATTTTAATAGTCAAATATTTCTTTGAGAAACATTTAACCCACCACCCACTAAAAGACTCTGTGGTTTATGTTTGAGCCTCTCACCTGCAGTAAAAAGAGGCGAATCACAGGGATATGTCCCTCTCTATAAGAGATGGTGGCATGGATTGGGATTCATCCTGCCTCCTTTAAATCCCTAGATCAGACTACCGCCAGCAACAGGCTGCAAACATTATTTATTTTTGTTCCTTATACATTTCTTACATTTTCCACTTCTACCATTCTAGAAAATTCCAGGAACTGAATCCAGTCAGCTTTAATTCTCCGAGTACCTGAAGAGTAGAAAAAGAGGTTGAAGGAGGAAATTTAGGAATAACACTAACCCCAGAAGTATTGTTTGACTACACAATTAGGCTGTCAACTGTGTCTAGGAGGAATAGCACATCTGGAACAGTGGTTTTATATATCAGGATTCCTCGATTTTCATTTGAAAAACGCATCTCAGAAAGATAATTTTTTGACTATTTAAAATGTTTAAATCCTGTTTGAAAACCACTGCCCTAAACTGTGTGTGCCCTGAATTTGTGAAAGGCATCAGCAAGAACGTGATGTATAGTATAAAAAGCTGTCAGAAGCTGCAAGAAGGTACCAGTGCTATTGTTGGATGTAACCTTCTTGGGTAGAGAGAAAATGGCCGACCTGTGGAAAGCTACACCCTATCTAGTGGGAGGACAGTTCTTGCCATCTCAGATCAGTGGAAGAAGGTTGGATTATTCAATAAATGATGCTGAAACAATTGGTGACCTATTTGGAAAAAACACAAAATTAGATCTACTTCATATCATATGCCAAAATGAATTCTAGATGAATTAGAGTTAATTGCAAAGAATGAAACAAGTATATGACTAGGAAAAATGCAGGTGAATATACTCATAAAAGAAAGAAATCACAAAATCGAAACTTGATAGTTATGGATGTCTAAAAATGTAAAGCTACAACACGTTTAAGAAAACTCACCATAAATGATAAAACATAAATAGGCAAGTAAACTGGAAAATAATGCTTTTACCACATATGATAAATAAATGAGGCGATATTGTATGGGGTTGGCAGGGTAGGGGAGAAAACTTAAACTGGTTCATACCATTTGATCCAGGACTTTCACAGCTATGAATTTATCCTAGGAGAAAAAAAAAAGCTCACTGAGGTTTATATGGAAAAATATTCCTTAAATTATAACAGCAAAAATTGCACGTAGAAACTTTCAATAATTGGACATCTAGTGGAACACTTATATGATCAAAAATTAAGCATCCACAGAACATCGCATTCGTGTGGGATATTTTAAAATATGGAGGATTTCCTTCAATATGTTGCTTAGTGATTAAAGCAGATTGAAAAGGATATGTGCGTAGGATCTTCATTTTATATATAAACACATATTTTATGCATAGATTTGTATGTTTCAGAGAAGAGGGACTGACTATATTAACAGCAATTAGCTCTTGGTTATAGGATTATGGGTAATTTGTATAAGCATCTTTAGGTTTTCCCCAATTTTCTACAACAAATATGTGAATTTTTATAATAAAGGGGAAAGACAGCAAGATATTTTAATAAGATATTGATTTTATAAGGGCTATAAAAGCGATGAGAGTATGGAAAAGAAAGTCTGGGATTAGAGACAATAAAAAGCAAAGAGTAAATCTGCCCATGTTTATCAAAGGTGGAGCAAACCAGATAAACTCAAGATGTGTTATGTAAAGATTATAGTAGTATTTATATGTTACTAGGTACAGCATTTCTTATACAAGATGGATTCCTGGAAAATTTTCTTCACTAGAGCAGAGGATAGTCACATGTCCTTGGATGTGTCAGTCATCCTCTTTGCCGCAGTGCTCTGTTCGAAGCCCCCCTCCCTCCTATTGCTTCATCACACTCTCCCCACCACCTCCTGCAAAACATGCCACCAGCAGACATTTTCAGCTTGGAAAAAATGACCCTTCTTACTAACTTTCTTTAAAGCTATTTCATTCTTATCTTTTCCTCCTTGACTGCTAATTTTGGAATGTAACTCAAAAAGATCTACTTATCTTTTTCCTCTTTGCTTCCTATTGACAAAGCAATCTGAATTTCAGAGAAATAAAAGACCCAGCACTTCAGCCTTTTCTTTTCTTTTTTTTCTTGCAGAAATGTATGTACAAAAGCAATTTCCAGGTACAAGGAAACACTAAAGCGTAAACATTTTCAGGCATGATTCAGAAACAAATATAAAAGCTTTGTTGATAGGAATCTGCTTTATTTTCACATCCCTTTCCCAAGAAAAAAGCACTGATCATATTGTCTTTACTGTAAAAATTGATGTCCACAAATATAAATGAATTATTTTCCAAATAAAGGCACAGTCACAGTAGTCATTATTTCTTTTTCATGATGTTTCATCCTAAAACCAAATTTAAATCTTTCTCATTCAACACACGTTCATCTCTCATGTGAAGCAATTAATCTGAACATTACAGGGTGCCCTCCTCATTTTCTCTCCTGTACAGACATCCAGTCACATGATTTTCTTAATTAAAAAAAATGAGGCATGGTATTCTTTTCTCCATGGCAAAAACATTTTTCTCATGTTCTCTCCATACCGTGAAAGGAAATAGATCTTAGAACATTGTGAATCGTCATCCATTTCATCACATCTAATGCAAACATCCTAAAGCTGCCATAGCATTCCAAACGCAGTTTCTCATTTCAACAACATCTTCATCGAGTCCTCTTTGAGGTACTATCTTAACCAGAATCACAAGAGGGAAGTTTCTATACCTCCTTCTAAAAATTCATTCACTTTTTCAGAAACGAGCTTTAAACTAGAAAAGTGACGGTGGAATGTTTAGAATTGAATTAAGCCATATTCTCAATGCATGGAGTAAAATCAGAAATTCCTCCACAGTTCTGTATTATTTTGATCCATCAAAACATGTCGCTTGTTATTTAAAAAAAAAAAAACGTTTCGAATATCTATGTTACAAAAGATTTCTCCGCTACTTACCAGCTGCCTTCGCTCTGCCTCTCTACCAGCTCGGAGGTTGTCGCACTGAAAGGGTGGGGGGAAGAGCCGCAGCGGCTGCTGGAAAATGAGCTGTGCTGTGAAGAAGGGATTAGCTAGAGGGAAAGGAAAAAAATGCCTTGGCATTATCCTCAAAATTCCTTTCCAAACATAAAATCATATTAAACATCACATGCTAAAAAGCGCATGCTCAACAAAGGGCGGAATTTAACAGTGAAGCTGCTGATCTAAAACATACCTAAATTGCCTTGCTTTCCAGTGAAACCCCTACCAAGCCATGGTCTTTGGCTCTCCCATCTCCTAGCAACAGCCTCATTAATATTTTTCTCTGCAGTGGTCCTACTAGGCATCAGAGAACATTCACAGGGTCTGGTCTCTGGTGGTGAGCATTACCATTTTATTGTTCATGATGCATGCGTTTTCCCCAATAAAGGCAAGGCAGGCATTCAATAACAAGTTCTCCCTGGGACGATTTCAAATTCCAAAGACATTCTAGTCAAATGACAGAGATTGTTCTTGTCTGGTCCCTTTCCCTTTGTACAGTGTTGTCACTAGACCCCTGACCTAAAGATGGGCGTTAGTGAAAGATGCCTAAACCTTTCTGCGATCGCCAAATTACAAATAGCAGCACAGCTATAAATCCAGGCTCCAAACAGTGTGGCTATCCACTGTGCTCAGAGAAAAAAATTAACGCACAGAATTTGTTCATATCAGCCCTGTAACCATGCTCCCCACCCACCTTCTTGGTTACTGGAGGTACATGTTGCAAAAATAGTGGATGAAATATAACCAGATCAACAACAACCCACTTATCTATTATTAACATGGAAAATATTAACTACATGTTAAGAAAAAGAGGGTGAGTTACTATACAGTATATATAATATGATCATTTTTATACCTTATATGGCTAGGAATAAGTATACATAAATAAAATTAAAAGGATATTACCAAAATGTCAGAAATAACTATGTCTGGGTTTTCTATGGATGGCAAATTTGAGGGGTGTTTAGATCATTTTTTCTTTTTGATTATCTATTTAATAACTTTTCTATAATTAACATAT
>SJYC01112657.1:0-11292 GCA_006408675.1 Madoqua kirkii
CAGGAGACATAAGAAACTCAGATTCAGTCTCTGTGTTGGGAAGATGCCCTGGAGAAGGAAATGGCAACCCACTCCAGTATTGTTGCCTGGGGAATCCCATGGACAGAGGAACCTTGCAAGCTACAGTTCATAGGGTTACACAGAGTCAGACATGACTGAAGTAACTTAGCATGTATGCGTACACTCTGCAACTGTGATGTAAAGCTGTAGCTATCTGTTTTCATCTGCTATGTATAAACCTTTTCACTTCTTGGGTTCTTGAAATTCAGTAAAAATTGATGGTGGTGGTGGTGGTGATGTCACTCAGTTGTGTCCGACTCTTTGCGACCCTGTGGACTGTAGCCTACCAGGCTCCTCCGTCCATGGGATTCTCCAGGCAAGAATACTGGAGTGGGTTGCCATTTCCTTCTCCAGGGGATCTTCCCGACCCAGGGATCAAACCCAGGTCTCCTGCATTGGAGGCAGATGCTTTAACCTCTGAGCCACTGTGGAAGATTTCTAATTTGTGAGTATTTGATTTAACAATTGGATTGTGTTAGCTCAGCTTCATTATTTATAGCAAATAACACTGGCTTTAGAAAAGATAGATCTGTGAATCCTGGTCTTTATATTTGTGTTACTTTTACAACCCCAAATTTTTCTGATATTTACAGATTTGTTCTAAGAGTTTTCATTACTATTAAAAGACAGACTTGTTCAAATCACCTGCCACAGTAGTTGATATATATCCATCGCAACTATATGGCAAATTTCTGAAATTCTAAGACTCTGACATATACTGTATCCTACATTCCTACTACTGTACCAATATGTAGTAGTTGCTCAATAAGTATTTGTAGAAAGAATGAATATTTTAGGTGACAAAACAAGGTGGTGAGTAGCAATATTTTTAAATAAAAAATTTGATGATACATATTTTAAACATAATTAAATTCAATGTAAGTCAACTTTATGGGAGAAACTGCTAAATATGCACTGTGGGTGGGGTTCAGAACAAGCCTTCATGTGCCACTTTGGTATGCGAATTATTCTGGGCTAAAGGCTGCAGAGACAATTGTGAGTTGAAGAGAAACCTCTTCAGTTCAGTTCAGTTCAGTTCAGTTCAGTCGCTCAGTCGTATCCGACTCTTTGCGACCCCATGAATCAACCAAGCCTCCCTGTCCATCACCAATTCCCGGAGTTCACTCAGATTCACGTCCATTGAGTCCGTGATGCCATCCAGCCATCTCATCCTCTGTCATCCCCTTCTCCTCCTGCCCCCAATCCCTCCCAGCATCAGTCTTTTCCAATGAGTCAACTCTTCGCATGAGGTGGCCAAAGTACTGGAGTTTCAGCTTTAGCATCATTCCTTCCAAAGAAATCCCAGGGCTGATCTCCTTCAGAATGGACTGTTTGGATCTCCTTGTAGTCCAAGGGAGTCTCAAGAGTCTTCTCCAACACCACAGTTCAAAAGCATCAATTCTTCGGCACTCAGCCTTCTTTACAATCCAAATCCCACATCCATACATGACCACAGGAAAAACCATAGCCTTCATCCATCCCTAAATTATCTATATGAGTTTAAAATGGGGGTTTTTCCCAGCAAAGGAGTTATTGCTGCTGCTAAGTCACTTCAGTCGTGTCCAACTCTGTGCCCGCGACCCCATGGATGGCAGCCCACCAGGCTCCCCCATGCTTGGGATTCTCCAGGCAAGAGTACTGGAGTGGGATGCCACTGCCTTCTCCGAAAGGAGTTATTACCAAGGATTAAAAAAATATATAAATGGCCCCATTTATATGGTAGGGCAAACATCTGGTTAAACATCTAATTACCAAACATATACTCTTACCATCTTGTGAATGACCCTCCTTTCCTTGGAAGCCCCAGGGCCCAATCTCATTTCTTAGCTCAGAATGGCATATATACTTCATTTTACCTTTCTGTCTTTGAGCCACTTAATGCTTGTGGCTTATTTATGTGATATTACTCAGGAAGGAGATAGATGGGTCCCAGGCTGAGCAGAAGGAGAGAGAAAGCTGAGCCCTGCACAGACAAAAGATAAAAGACCACATGTACCTCATTCTCAAAGTCTAGGAGACCTTGTAGATTACACAAGTGCAGAAAGGCTCCTTGAAGGCCTAAAAGGGAGGGAGCATCACCTCATAGTAAGTGATGCAACTACCCATAGATCTCTTTGCTAGAATCCAACTTGTCTAAGAGATGTGTAGGCACATATGGGAGGACTCTGAGATATACCAAATATGGACTCAGAACCAGGCAAAGCCACATAATTGGTCAAAGGAAGTCACAAGAAATGTCCCATAAAAGCAATTCAAACTAACACAGGTATGACTCTCTCTCTGAGCCTGCCTGTTTGTCCATCCACACTTACTGTTTTTCCTCCTAAGAAACACTTGTGTAACTACTTTTCATCTCTATGCAGATTCATTTCTATACAGGAGATGGGCCAAGGCCTTGTCACTTGCCCCTACTCCCCAGTGGCCTAGTGGCTATGATTCAGAGCTCTCACTGATGCAGCTTGACTTCAGTCTTTGGATGGGAAGCAAATTCTTGCTTCAAGCCACCGCAGACCAAGACCATCCAAGATCATTCCCATACATACAAAACTAAATCTGATTTTCTTTTGTTAATCAGCTTATGCTGTTTTAATTACTCAACTAGTCAAAAGGACCAAGAAGAAAGGAGGAGAAAGGAAAATTTTCCCCTTCCTGATAGCACCAAAATCTGCTTTCCCTTTCTTTGGTAGGAAATAAAAGTTATAGTGAGCCAAGTGCCCGCCAGCTGAAGACTATACTTCCCAGCCCAGCATTCCTAGAGTGTCCTCCTATGACCATGTTCTTGCCAATGGAACAGGAGCAAGAGTGACCCATGCTAGTTCTGAGTACAAGCCTTGGAACACTGCAAGTACACAACGGCATTTGCATTCTTGTAAGCTAAATATGGATGTACCTGAAGCCCAGTAAAAGGTAGCAAGATTTGGCACCCTCAAATATGACTCTGGCATGAGGTTTATCTTGAACCAGTTATTTTTAAGTAACTGCAAATACATAAAAATCTCAAAAAACTGGTAGCAGTTACCTTTTTAAAAGAGAAATTATATTTATAAGGTAAATCTCCATTTATAAGAGTGTCTCCCTATGTGTACCTGGAAGAGGATGATGAACTAAGTCTCTAGAAACTTATTAATGGAGAAAAGCGAAAGTGAAGTTGCTCCATTGTGTCCGACTCTGCGACCCCATAGACGGTAGCCTACCAGGCTCCTCTGTCCATGGGGTTGTGCAGGCAATAGTACTGGAATGGACTGCCATTTCCTTCTCCAGGGGAGCTTCCCATCCCAGGGCTCAAACCCAGGCTCCCACATTGTAGACAGATGCTTTACCGTCTGAGTCACCAGGGAAGTCTGTGGCTCATGTTTAAAGGAGAAAGCATGGACTTAAATCTGCATGACAGGCATACCCTTGTTTACTGTGCTTTGCAAGATAAAAGACATGTGTATGATTTATTTCTTTAGTCTCCCTTTAAAGTTACTTGAAGTATCATATTTTAGACATTGTTTCACATTTAACTGTAATTAACCATCAAATATCAAAGAGATATAAAGTTTTAAAATCTGCTTATGAAATTTAAGATACTTTCATCTTTTAACATGACATTATATTTCTATTAGTGAATTTATAAATACTTGATAGATTTTAAATTCCCCAAAGAGTTTAAAAAGAGTAATTTTCACTGTATGAGATTTTTCTCTGTCTAAACTGTCTCTTATACACTTTTAAAATCTGCTTATGAAATTTAAGATACTTTCATCTTTTAACATGACATTATATTTCTATTAGTGAATTTATAAATACTTGATAGATTTTAAATTCCCCAAAGAGTTTAAAAAGAGTAATTTTCACTGTATGAGATTTTTCTCCTACTTTGTCTACTTTTTTTAACATTTGAATGTCTTCTCTTTCATATATATGAATTCTATTGCTTTTGAAAGTTCACTGCATTATCATTTCAATGGAAATTTTTCTCTTTAGAGAGTATTCACCTTTACATGTGAATATTTTTGGTGAAACCTTGGAATTCAGTTTCTCTTTCCAAGTTCTCCACGCTACAATTGCACTTAAAGTTGTTTCTAAAACGTTACACAGACCTCATCATTTCAAAGATGGTTGCTATCGGAAACAAATATGCTTAAAATGTCCTTAGGTTTTAGCTACAAACAAAAAATAGCTTTTGGCCAAAATAAAAAAATATTTCCAGGTCAAATATCATTATTATAAATCTTCGTAGGATTATATATCACACCTCGAACCACTAGTCAAAAATACAATTTTACCTTTCATTTCCTTGATTGTCTTTTTCCTTCCTCTAATTTTGTTCATAACGAGAGTGTACCTGTTTTAATTATTTCTCTAGCTCCAGTTTATAGCACTAGGTCTGACATTTTATAAGTGTAGAGTAAATATTCAAAAGTTAAAGAGGCACAGGAAATTAATTAATGATATATTTTTAATTCATTGCCTATATAAATAATTGATGCTATACTTTTCTAAAACCCAGAATCTCTTTTTCCTTTCTTTTTATTTATTTTAAAATACATAAACCATCGGAGAAGGCAATGGCAACCCACTCCAGTACTCTTGTCGGGAAAATCCCACGGACGGAAGAGCCTTGAAGACTGCAGTCCACGGGGTCGTGAAGGGTCTCGAAGAGTCGGACACTTACTGAGTGACTTCACTTTCACTTTTCACTTTCATGCATTGGAGAAGGAAATGGCAATCCACTCCAGTGTTCTTGCCTGGAGAATCCTAGGGACAGCGGAGCCTGGTGGGCTGTCGTCTATGGGGTCGCACAGAGTCAGACATGACAGAAGTGGCTTAGCAGCAGCAGCAGCAGCAGCAGCAGCATGTAAACCATAGTTAAACACAACAGAAACAATTAACCCTATAATGTGAATAAATATTTTTTATAACTGAGTACCTTTATGTGTCTTCTAAAAAACAACATGATGTGTTATCATAGTTTTAACTGGGACTTCCCATGTGGCTATGTTTTAAAGAACCCACCTGCCAGTGCAGGAGACATAAGGTATAGGGGTTTGATCACTGAGTCAGGAAGATCCCCTGGAGGAGGGCGTGGCAATCCTCTCCAATATTCTTGCCTGGAGAATCCTGTGGACAGAGGAGCCTGGCAGGCTGCAGTCCATAGGGTCACAAAGAGTTAGACAGGACAGAAGAGAGTTAGCATGCACACACACAAAGTCATAGTTAGAACATTAGCCAGAGTTTGTTAACTGGATTTACATGGCCTATAAGGACCTGAGATTTGAACAACTGTTTTCCCTGTGAATGACTTTTTTTTTTTTCTATTGGAGGTCACCAAACTTACCTAGGCGATGTTTAAGTATTTATCATTTTTCAACTATATTCCCAGATAAAGCAATTTAAACTTAAATTTAACTCAACACTAGAAATAAACAGATCATTAAAAGAGAAGTCTTCATGTGACAATGGCAAAAAATAATTGCCCTTCATAAAAAAGCCTTCTTCTTTTCTCAAACTTGAAACTACTATAACTTTTGTTTCACAGTGTTGACATGTTCAGTTTTTTCTAACTTAAAATGGCTTTCTTTTATTTTTCACCTATAAAAGGGACCATTTAGTTTTTTAGAATGAATTTCATTTTTAACTTTCCATATAGGAAAAATTGTTAATATATGGCATTAACATATGCTTTGGAACTAGAAGGCTCCCAGTGTGCCTTATAACCTCAAAAATACTAGAAAAACCTGCACTCACTGGAAAATACAACAGGGTCCTAACAGAGTATAATTATTCAGTCTGTAACACAGAATAATAATCACTTATGTGATTTGTGAGAGAGCAAAGCTTTGCATCCTCTTAAACCATTTCCTTTCTTCCTCCACCAATTTCTCTTCTAGAGTCAATTAGTACTTTTGCTTGACAAGGGATTAATGAGGGAAATTTCTAAAAGTCTTCTGCAGGACTGGCTACTAGCATAGCAGTCTGCTTTTTTATTAACTTATTTTTAAAAATTAATGGTGTGTTCACTATGCAGTCAGATGTAGGATTTTGATCAGCTGAGTACTACTAAAAATGAAGAGCTTTATTAAAGCAAAGGACGGACAGTTAGCCCAATTTTATCTTTATTGTATTATAATTTTCTGTATATTCCAACTTTTCTTTTAGAATAATCATGTTAACTGTCTATAAAATACAGTACAGAGGCATTATTAAATCCCTTACAAAAAGTTCAAACGTACAGAAAAGAAACCTCAAATTTTACCACCCAGAAATAATGATTGAGTTAAAGTTAACTAATTATAATTTCATATTATTTGTGTGCAATATAATGAAAGAAGACTGCTGCTGCTGCTAAGTCACTTCAGTCATGTTCAACTCTGTGTGACCCCATAGTCGGCAGCCTACCACGCTCCCCTTTTACAAACTCATTTAAAAAGTCTTGATTTTAGCTGAAGGACACAAAGAAGACTAGTGTTACTTCATTTATTTCCCCCTCAGAAAAGTTTTTTATATCAGCATACTCGGAATACATTTTTTGGTGAAAATAGTATTTAATTGTTTAATGTACATTACAAAATCATTAATTTTATAGTTTCCAACTGTCTAAATACCAAAAGAATCTCACATTCTGACAGAAAGAGGAATCATTTTCTATATTACACCAAAATTAAAATTTATCTGGACTCCAACATCAAGAAATGAGATTTTAAAAAATCAACATTATAAAGTCTACCTAGAAGAGATCAACAATGACTTCATAGACTTACTGCAAATATATACAGTATTTTTTATTTTAGTTTTTTGAAACACATGACCTGTCCTATTTTAATGATTCATATAGTCAACAGAGGGTTCTAATGTAGAGGTCAGAGAAGAGGATTTGGAGGCTAAAGACCAGTGTTCAATCTAGAACTTTCTAGATTACTGCATTTCTATTCTTTGTGCCAGCAAACACATTATAATGTCTGAATGAACACAGAAATTACATTAAGAATTATTTCTTCATCTATAAATTGGAGATAATACCACCTACTACACAGAATATTTGTAAAGAACAAGTAAAAGAACTAATGGAAGCCATAGCACTTTGTTAACTTTAGGACTCTGAGTTAAAGTTATTTTTAAAAACATTGTGATAGTAGGGTTTGCTGTTTAATAAAAATATCAAATAAGTAAACTCTAATCTTGGCTTTGATGTAATAGTGTTGTGGAGACTAGCTAGGCAAGTCTACAACCTGTAGGGCATGCTGACTCGCTGGAAATTCTTGGGCAGGAGCTGATACCACAGTCCAGTGTTACTTCTGATGATCAGAAATACTTCTGGACACTATATAGCAAATCAAGGGGAAAAGAGGAAAAAGCCAAGCACTGTACTAGATGCTGTGGTACAACAGTGAATAAGACAGACAAGGTCTATGCTTTAAAAGAGCTTACAAGTTTCAGACAGAAAACAGACGAATATGAGGAATCAAACACATAATAAAACTGTAAGATAATGATGAGTGCTACAAGAAATTAAAACAGAGTTACATGATAGAGCATCTTAGGTCCTCAGGAAAGACCAGTCTGAAAGACTGACACTTGAAGCATGATCTGACTGATCAGGAGGAAACAAAGAAACTAAAGGTGGAAGTGCTTCCTGAGCAGATAGAACAACTAACATAAAGGTCTTAGGACTGAATAAGCCTGACATGTACAGAGACAAAAACATGGAAATAGGTAGGAGGTGAGGCCATAAAGACTGAAAAACATCAGATCACACAGGGTCCTATTGGAAATGGTAAGAAATGTGGAGAGCTAATTTCAATGGAAAGCTATTGCAGGGACTTAAGCAGGGAAATTACATGATATAATTTATATTTTAAATTTTTAATTTTGGCTACTGTTTTGAGAACAGACTGTATGTTGGCAAGTTGTAAAAGCAGAGAGATTTGTGAAGAGTGTCTTGTAGAAGAGAAGTCCAGGCAAAATATGATGATGGCTCAATTCAGGTAGAAGCAGAGGAGATGGTGAAAAGGGATAAAACTCAGGATGTCTTTTGGAGGTGAAGTCAGGAGGGTATATTATTGCTGCTATAACAGAGAAAGAAAATCCAGGTAAGGGAAAAGTCATTTAGGATGAGTTATTAGTTATTAGATTAGTTATTGACCTAAGTAACTGGATGGATGTATGGTGGTGCCAGGCAATTGATGGAGAGATAGAAGAAGGAAGAGATACTGGACTGAGGCTAAGCCTGTTTATGGGAAGTGGTACCCCAATTGGAAAGAGTGACAGGAAGGAAAAATGCATAATGTTATGAAAGAGAATCAACCCCAAAGGGCACCTTTTCTTAGAAATAAGAGAAGCACTTTGAAAGACAAGATGGGTAAGTTTATAGATCCACTGAAAGATTATGAAAAGAATTTCTTCATCAGTCACACAAGAGGACTAGACCATTTCAACAGTTTCCAAACTGCCTGTGCATCAAAATCACCAGGAAAAATATTTTCAAATGGAAATATGCAGTATCTCCCTAACACAGAATCAGTAGATCTTGGGGCTTGATACCTAAGAACTGGGATTTTTTTAAGTTCCTTAAGGGATTAAGATGTCTAGAAATCACTGGACTAAAAGATTCTCAACATACTATCACCTGAATTGTGCTGTTTAATAAATCACCAATATGGCATGAATTACTTTATCTCAAGCCTAATTATTTACTAAGGGTTTCCAGAGGGATTAGAAGATGAAGGGATAGAATTAAATGGCCCTCTAACCTATACTTGTCTTTACATCTCTGTCAACTTCATTCAGGAAGAGCCACGTCCTTGTGGGTGGGGAGCAGTAGCCAACTGGACTGGGTACGTGGCATATTAAAGCCAAGAATAGAGAATAACTGATGCTTATTTGTGTCTGACCCTTTGTGACCTCATGGACTTTAGCCTGCCAGGTTCTTCTGTCCATGGGATTCTCCAGGCAAGAATACTGGAGTGGGTTGACAATGGAAGGACCAAGTCTCAGGGGCACTAGATGTTCACTAAAGCTTAAAGGAATTCAGGGAAACTGAGTGTGATGTTCAGTTTGCTTTATGTGTGGCCACATGGCTAGTCTACAGTAGAGTTATCTGATCAAACACTTCTTGAGGTGCTATGTGCAGATATTTTGTAGATGATATTAACCTTTACCATCAGTTCATCTTAAGTAAAGGAGATTATCCTCAATCATGTAGGTGGGCCTCATCCAATCAGCTGAGAGACTTTAAGAGCACAACTGAGATTTTTCTGAAGAAGGAAATCTGCCTATGGATTGCAGTATCAGCTCCTACCCAAGATTTTCTAGCCTGTCGGCACGCCCAAACTTGGCTAACCAGTCTCCAAAACTGTATAAGCCAATTCCTTGATAAATAGAAGGATGGATAGATAGATAGATAGAGATAGATAGGTAGAGATATCATAGGAGATGTATATGTATGTGTGTTATCTCATATATAAGATGCTTGTGTGTATATGATATATGTGCTATATATATCTCCTACTGGTTCTGCTTCTCTAGTAGAATCCTGACTTACACACTGATTAAAGCTTCAGTGCCATGGACAGATGGACTGTCCAGAAATAAAACAAAAGAGAGCAAACATCAGGGTCCAAAGACAAACCAATATGGAGGGACTGAGTCAGAGATGAAATTCAGAGAACTCAGAGGAGAGACAAGAAAGAGATCTTACAGGAACAAAGCAAAAACCTGCCATGATCAACTGCTTAGGGATATTAGGTAATTACTAGATGGGGTTTGCAATTATCCAATTTGTCTCCATAAAGGAAACTCTGGGAGGCAGCCACTTAGGTTTGGGTCTCTGAATAGTATCCCAAAGATTAAAGGTATACTGAGCTGTTGATTTACTACAGATGTAAATCTGTGGTGTCAGACACTTCTGTGAACTTTACACTGATGATCTTATTTAATCATCACAATAACTCTGTGAAAGAGGTGTTTTTGTTACCCCCACTTTTCCAATAAGGAAACAGTTTCAGAGATCAAGTAGTTTGCTCTACATCAACAACTAGTGAAAGAACAGGATTGGGTCCAGGCATTTTGATAACCAAATCCCTCCTGTTTATATTCTACTGTCTCCTCTATTTTATCTGTGTGATTAGTGTCATTCTGAATTGTCAAAATATCTTGTCTGCTTTCTGTTATTAAACTATAGTCTCCCTGAGGGCAGAGATCTAGTCTTAATTCACCCCTATGCCTACACTCTCAGGACTGCACTCCACTCTAAGCAGCCCTCTAGGCCCGCCCCTTCATTCTCCTAGTCACCCCATTGGCTGGCTTGATTCTGTAGGGGGTAATACCATTATGATGATTTGCGTGACTTCATATTACTGGCTTCTCTTCAGAGTTGTCAAGCCAGCAGAGGATTTCAGTTCAAAGGCCAGAGAAAAGACAGATAATTAGACTTAACTCTTCCTTTTCTTTATATAACGAAAAAGTTAAAATATTTAGATAATGAACAAACTTGCAGTGTTCTTCCTTTGCATTTTTGTATTTTTAATGGAAAGTCTGCTTCATTTGAACATGATTTATTCAGGTGAGTAAAAGTTAACTGAACAACTGGTAGGCTTGAAAAGTTACATTAGCCACAGGGGAAGTAAAATTGTATACAAGGGTAATTATTTTTCACTGTTAGAGGTTTTCAAGACAGTTAACCATCTCAAATATTTTGCAGCATCCATAAAACTGAATCAATCATCAGCCAAACCAAATGAAAACAATAGCAGTCTTCAACGTAGCGGATTTCCATCAAAGTATTCAGGTAACTCAATACAATATTCACATTTGGTGAGACTACAGTTATTTCAAAAGAAAATATGGACTAGGGCTTCTTGCTTTCACATACTATATGATTCTGTCTTTGCCTGTGTATTGGCTATCAGCACTGTCTATAAAATACAATAAATTACATAATCATTTGCTCATAAATTAAGTACTATAATCTTCCATGTCTTTAAGATGAATATTCTCTTTAAGGATTGTTGCTTTATTTTCTTTGACTATTTTTGCTTGGCATACACAAAGTCTTCCTTCTTAAGCAGATCATATGAACATGGCTATATGACTTTAATTGTAATTTGAGGCACTTGTTTTGGTGATAAAGGGTATTAGTCCAGACACATAATTTACAAGGGTACAGCTTTCTTTAAAGCTAGTCTCTTTGGTTTTTATTGTTCAAATGTTAGTGGGAATTCTGTTTATCTCAAATGAGGAGCCAACACC
>SJYC01112658.1:0-10038 GCA_006408675.1 Madoqua kirkii
TGAGGAGCCAACACCTGAAAAGCTATAGTAAGAAAATGAATATTTGTTGGAGACATATGTTGCATGCAATGCAACATGTATGCAAAAATGATTCAATTTCTTACAAAATGAATAATAGATATATAGCAGAATAATTTATAATATATTATATATAAATATATAATATCTTTTGTGTTAGTCTTAGTTCCTCCCTGGCACTGACTTTCTTATTTTCTGATGAAGAGGCTTCCTAACCTGTACTACAGCAAGGCAGATGAGAAACCAAATGGAATCTTCTTTTTTTTTTCTTTAAAGTATAAAAAAAAAAAAAGATTTTTTTTCTTTAAAGTATAGCTGATTTAAAGTATTGTGTTAGTTTCAGGTATACAGTATAGTGAGCCAGTTTTTTGCAGATTATATTCCATTATAGGCTATTATGAGATTAAAAATATGGAATACTTCACAATTTGCATATCATCCTTAGGCAGGATCCATGGTAATCTCTATATCAAAATGGAGTCTATTATTAATGTTCCATACTAATGACAGTACACATTCAGTGTGAATAGTTCCTCATAATTTTATAAATACAGTAAATTATTCTGCTGGATATGGAGTACATTACATTAATTTTATTAACATTCAGCATTTTGGCTATGGAAAAAACACATTTTCAGCTCCTTGTATAATTCCAAGTTATGTCCTTATCTCCCTAAACCTATCTCTACTCAGTCCCCTCCCTCTTAACTCCTTCCACAGCTGTCTAACTGCTAGCCCTGACTCCACTCTTTCCATACAATTCTTGGAACTTAAGGGCCTGGGAAGGTGTGTGAGGGCCCACAGCGATTGTCAGGGACATTTTGCTGCACAGCCTTTTTATTCAAATTAGAGAAAGGCATCCTCAGGACAGACGGATGGGGAAATGAAGTCTCTCTGGGGTAACAAATTGGTAAAGCTCCCTCCCGCTGGAAAGAGGAGAAATGCAAATCCTCTCTGGGTTTGCATAGCCAGTGGGCTCACGACACAGCAAATGGAATCTGAGGCTGATCTTCTGGCCTTCCTGCCAGCTCTCACCCACCAGGATCCTCTGTGCAACACAGATATTACATAGTCAGATACAGCAGTCCTGTGCACTTCTGCAAATTTTTCCTTCAGTCTTGACCTTCTCTCCTGGAACCTATTAGACCACTTAATTCAGGCTTCTATGAGCCAGAAGGCCACTGCTGTATTCTGCAAAGCTCTCCCTTCTTTCCCTTCTGCATGTTTGCTAGATGCCAGACCACCGCTCCTCAGCCATCCTCATTCATCACAAACACATAGACTGATTCATCCTCCAAAAGCTCATGTATGAATCACTTGTCTTCTCCAAGACCACAGGACTTGAGTCCTGGCCAGGACACTGGAAATCCTGGCTTATGGTCCTTAGTCTAACCCTCACTTGTTTCTTGTGAGCTTGGACAAAATTCCAAACCTCTTTTAAGATCTTTCCTGCCCCTAAGCTTCCGTGGTCTGGGGCTCTGGGGCTCAGTATAGGTTTAGTCATAGAGATGAAAGAGAATTGTTTACCTCTTAAGACTGAGAGGCAGTTTCCTGGAAAAATCTTCTCACCTTTTAATCATATGAAAAGATGCTTACTTCAGGCATAAGAAGAGATATATAAATAAAAGCACACTAATATAGGTTTTCGGACTTCCCTGGTGACTCAGAAAGTAAAGCGTCTGTCTACAATGCGGGAGACCTGGGTTCGATCCCTGGGTCGGGAAGATCCGCTGGAGAAGGAAATGGCAACCCACTCCAGTACTATTGCCTAGAAAATCCCATGGACAGATGAGCCTGATAAGTTACAGTCCATGGGGTCGCAGAGAGTCGGACACCAAAATGTTTGATAACATACTGTGTTGCCAAAGAAACAGGTGAACAGATAAGCTCATATATCAGTTGTAGGTGTACAAATGGGTTTAACTTTTATAGTGTTGTCAATATCTATCAAGAGAAAACAATGTGCATGTAATTTTTGACCCAGAATCTCAATTTCCAGGACTTGTTTCCTAAAAAATACACTATTCCATTTCCCTAGTTCATTTATTCTCCCATTCTCCTAGAATACAGTCTAATATATTTTCCTGTCCCCTCAAAGCCCTAACATTTTTCCACAGCCTCACACCCAGGTGATGATCTTATTTCTTCTTTCACTAAGAAAATACCAAAGGTCAAAAGAGAAATTCCACCAGCTCCCAGTGCTAGTTCCCCCTTCTACCTGCATCTGTAGTCATCTCTGCACTCCTGCCCATTGCTATCATGTTAAGGCCAACTCCTCCACCTGTGCACAAAATTCTACCCCTCACCAACTCAAGGACACCCTCCTGTCCTTGAGGAGGACATTCCTATTTGCATACAAGCACATGTCATTTCTCTCATCATCTCTTTCCCTCAGTCCCCTCCCACGCTACTTTATTTACAGTAAATTTGCTGTCCCTTTACAGTAAAGCTCCTCAAAAGAGTGGCTCAAACTCACAGTCTCTAGTTCTTTTCCTCCTCTGTCTCTCAAATCCATTCCAACCAGGTTTGCATCCTCACCACTCCACCAAAAACTTCTCTTGCTGACGTCTCTGATTACCTCCACGTTATCATTTTGTGGTCAATTCTCAGGCCTAATCTCACCTAAGCTACTTTTCTTTTGTTACTAACATTTTATCATGAAAATTTTTACATGTACAGAAAAATTGGGAGAACTGCATATTGAACACGCCCATCATCTAAGTATTAAAATTAAACATTTTACTGTACTTGCTTTTCATAGTCTGTGCCATTTTTACCAGGCCACTTTCCCTTTCTATTGGTGACATGAACCTTGGGGCATTTTTCAGCTCTAGTTGGCTAAGCCACCCTATCCTGCACCAGTGAAGGGACAGATAGTGAGGAGGGATAAAGGGACAGTAAATTCAGGCTGTCAGATTTAAGAAATGAATGAGTAATATGGTGATATCACTTGTTCTTTTTTTCAGTTTATGCCAACAATAATTTCTTTTTCTTTTTAATTCCAGGCATGATGAGAAATGAGACTGTTGTTCTAGAGAGAAAAATCTGGAAAAATTCTGATATAGCATATGCTATACCTAAACGATACATCAGATGGGATATAGGGAATATGGACTTCTAAAATTCACAAAGAGTCCTCTAATCAAATCCCTTTCAGATAGTACCACACAAAATCAAAACAATAAATGCATCATTTAATTAGCAAAGTATGGCTACTTTTCTTCCAACCAAATAGATTGCAAGTGTCATACTAAGCCAGAAATTCAGATTCTTCACAATGCAAGAGAGAGGTTCTTTGACTAAGCACAGGAGGCAGATGAAGTAGGGGAGCCAGGCATTCAGTAGGTATTTAATTTGTATTTGTTTTCACAGACTGTGCAATCTATTCTCAGGTGGTTTTTTTTTTTTTTTTTTTTTTTTTTTTAAAAATTACATTTTTTTTTTTTTTTGTACTTTTTTATTTTTTTTTTTTTTTTTTTTTGGCATTGAAAATTGTTTGGAGTATTATGAGGCTAGCTTAATTTTTTACTTATTTAAATAACACATTTTTTCTTTTTCTTTGCCTACCTCAGTGTCTCAGGAAATATTTCTTGTCTTGAAAACTCAATATAATTAAGACTTTTTAAAAAAGATTACTACTAGTTTAGCCTATATTAATATTGCCTGTAATATGCTATGTCTTACTACTTGCAGATTCAGGTTTTCCTTTACTTACTGAAATGAAATTTTATTATGTATGAAAATACTCTGTATGAGTTCAGTACTTTTTTACTTATTTAAATAACACATTTTTTCTTTTTCTTTGCCTACCTCAGTGTCTCAGGAAATATTTCTTGTCTTGAAAACTCAATATAATTAAGACTTTTTAAAAAAGATTACTACTAGTTTAGCCTATATTAATATTGCCTGTAATATGCTATGTCTTACTACTTGCAGATTCAGGTTTTCCTTTACTTACTGAAATGAAATTTTATTATGTATGAAAATACTCTGTATGAGTTCAGTACTTAAGGTTAAATAGCTTTTGTTGAATAATCATTGTTCCTTATGCTGATCTCCTTTCCCCTGCCCCACCCAAGTCAATAATCTTTTAATTGTATTTATCTTTCTGCCATTTTCTTCTATTATATTTTTTTCTGACATTAATCTCAGTTTTATGTCATGTTAGCTGACTTGTGTCATTCAAGTAATCTGTCCAATCGTG
Organism: Madoqua kirkii; assembly: GCA_006408675.1. Lineage (NCBI taxonomy): Eukaryota > Metazoa > Chordata > Mammalia > Artiodactyla > Bovidae > Madoqua > Madoqua kirkii. Next base: position 4,223 of record SJYC01112658.1, read on the forward strand.
TGATACTTTTTCATCTGTAAAAAAGAGAACAAGCATGACTTGTGGTGGCCACCTGTGGCCCATATATTCTATTTGCACTAACTCAGTTGTGTGCTTGTCAAGACTAAGTTGTGCTTTTTCTCAAACATGTTTTACAGGTTGTGGATGTTATGATTACATTATTTGATTAAGCATTTTTTTAAATTCAGTTAACATGTAAAAGCAAGGGAGATGTTTCTATAAAACATAATATTATGCTTTTGCAAATTTGATGAAGGTAAATTCCTGAAAAAAATATTGCTATGAAATCTGACATGACTGGCATCAATATAATGTAAACAACTCAGTAGATTCCTCGAAGGGTTCTGCCCTCAGTTTGTTTCGCAATTGTTCTCAAGTTTTTGTTTCTCAGTCAGTTCAGTCAGTCTCATGTAAAAGCAAGGGAGATGTTTCTATAAAACATAATATTATGCTTTTGCAAATTTGATGAAGGTAAATTCCTGAAAAAAATATTGCTATGAAATCTGACATGACTGGCATCAATATAATGTAAACAACTCAGTAGATTCCTCGAAGGGTTCTGCCCTCAGTTTGTTTCGCAATTGTTCTCAAGTTTTTGTTTCTCAGTCAGTTCAGTCAGTCCAGTCGCTCAGTCGTGTCCGATTCTTTGCGACCCCATGAATCACAGCACGCCAAGCCTCCCTGTCCATCACCAACTCCCGGAGTTCACTCAGACTCGAATCCATTGAGTCAGTGATGCCATCCAGCCATCTCATCCTCTGTCGTCCCCTTCTCCTCCTGCCCCCAATTCCTCCCAGCATCAGAGTCTTTTCCAATGAGTCAACCCTTCGCATGAGGTGGCCAAAGTACTAGAGTTTCAGCTTTAGCATTATTCCTTCCAAAGAAATCCCAGGGCTGATCTCCTTCATAATGGACTGGTTGGAAATTAATAATGATGAAAAAATTGAAGAGGAACTAATCTGCAGACCTCTACTGGGAAAAAAAAAGAATCAAATATAAGCAAATAAATATACATTTTTATGTTTGAAAGTAAACTATTTAAATGTTTGTAGATGATAATTGGGCTTCCCTGATAGCTCAGTTGGTAAAGAATCCACCTGCAATGCGGGAAACCCTGGTTCCATTTCTGGGTCCTAAAGATCCACTGGAGAAGGGATAGGCTGAACCCACTCCAGTATTCTTGGGCTTCCCTTGTGACTCAGATGCTGAAGAATCTGCCTGCAATGCCAGAGACCTGGATTCAATCCCTGGGTTGGGAAGTTCCCCTGGAGAAAGGAAAGACTACCCAATGGAGTATTCTGGCTTGGAGAATACTTGGTTGCAAAGAGCTGGACATGACTGAGTGACTTTCACTTTCACTTTTCAGATGATAAATTATTTCTGTAGTCCTGGAAACATGAAATTAAACTTATGTGTTCTTAGTGAATTTTTTTCTTTAGCTCAGTATTCATTTGGGAGATTTCTTTATGTTGTTGGATGTAGTTGGAGTTTCCATTGTTTTATAGAATTCCATTCCCATTGTTTATCGGTTAGCTTCTTGTTTCCTCTCAAGTTTGTTTTCTCTATTCCTTTCAGTTTCTTTAAGTCATAGTCTGTTGGTCCTGGTGTGATCATGGCCATTTTTCCTCCTTATTTGCTTTTCTGGAGAATATCAAAGGGAGGTATCAAAATGGAAATCTCTAGTTGTTTATTTTGCTTTTGAGAGGAACACCCACATTTGATGATGGCTTTTCTCAAATTTTTCCCAGAGTGAAACCTCCTCCTCTCTTATCTGCCTTCCTTCCCTCCCCAAACCCCCAACCCCAACAATGGAGATTAGGAAAAAGCATGGAGATTGTGTTAATAAGGATTCTGAGGATTTTTGTTTACCCTTTTTTTTCCTAGTGAAGACTTTGGATTGGTGTGATGGGAACAGTGTTGTAGACTGAGTTAAACAGTCTGCAAAGTCTGTGTCATGAACTTGGTCTTGTTTGCTGTTTTGTTGCTGGTAGTGCCTTATGTTTGTTGAGTCCCTTCTTTTTAAATGAATATTGAACTTTGTTAAATTTTGAGAGGAGTTTCTCAACCAAGTTATATTTTGCCATCCTCAGTAGGATATTTTCCCTTAAGTACTTCCTCTTATCTGACATCCCTGATTATCTTCATTGCTCTATATTTCTAAAGTCTATATCTGTTATTTAAATAATGAAAACTTTAATATTAAATTGTCAGAGTGTTGCTGTGAATCTTCTCTTTTTAGCCATAACTCATAATCTTCTCTTATCAGCCATTATCATATAAAATCTTTTAATTAAGAAAATATCTTTAAAAATTCCAAGGAACAGCTTTGAGTTTATCTTTTAATCTTCATTTGGGATCCATGTCCATATAAATGTTTTATAATAGAACTCATTATAATAATGATCTGTTGCTTGCTATGGGCCTGGGAATATATTATGAAGTTTATATGCCTCATTTTATTTAATTCTCTTGTGAATTCCAAGAGACAGGCCCTAATGTAAAGACTGGGAAATTGAAGCTTAGAGAGAAGAGAGAAATTAGTGTCACAGGGTCATTCATGTCTTTAAATCTAGGTTTGGCCACTTAGATTAAACTCCTAGTGACTGTGCTATATACTTCTTTCAGCTTTCATTTCAGTGGTCATCCAATTTTTAAAATACATTAAACATTTAAAAACCCTGGGAAAAGAGCAAATAAGTTTGATTCGTAAAGAAGTCAAGTAGTAAGATGGATGGAAGTGTTTTAGGGTTAAGAAAATTTCATCATTACTTCGGATTTTTTTAATGGGATATTGCATAGTAAATGGCCCAGATCTTGCCGCCCTTGGTACATGTACAGTAGTTTGCTACGATGTTGAGTCACTTTTCTTGGCTGGAGAGGCCACACTGTTAATCTGATCTTGGTTTTACACTGGCAATGGCACCCAACTCTGGTACTCTTGCCTGGAAAACCCCATGGACGGAGGAGGCTGGTAGGCTGCAGTCCATGGGTTCACTAAGAGTCAGACATGACTGAGCGACTTCCCTTTCACTTTTCACTTTCATGCACTGGAGAAGGAAATGGCAACCCACTCCAGTGTTCTTGCCTGGAGAATCCCAGGGACGGGGGAGCCTGGTGGGCTGCCATCTATGGGGTCACACAGAGTCGGACACGACTGAATTAACTTAGCAACTTGTCTAGCAGAGACTGTGTAACAGTCCTCTAAGGTTTTTCTTCTGCTGTGTGTCCTCTTTATTTTGGCTTCAATTATCTGACTCTGCTATTCTGTCAATGTTTTAGTCTCTTGGACAATTCACTGTGTAGACCAGGGCAGATATTTTCTCTCAGCAAAATTCCTTCTCTTTCTACTTCTAGAATTGTGACCCTTAGACTAGCTTTTTCTTTTGCCATACTTATTTGCTAAAAACTGTATGAAGTAACAAACATGCCCTAACATTCCCAGTTTCTCCTACTACTTTTCATATTTTTATTGCATTTTTGGTACCTGCATCTTAAGGTACAGGAAATAGTTGAGTCCAGTGTTTCACAGTTGCATAGTATGAGTCACCAGTGGGCTTGACTGGATGGTGAGGTGCCTGCCTAATGCTGCCCTACATATAGTATTTATCCAGTTCCACATTTTAGGTCCACTATTAGGCAGCCCTCTACTTTTTTATTTTGTTCTTTATTTTGTTGTTGTTGTTGTTCTTGTTCTCACTGAGTGACATGTGGAATCTTAGTTAACCGACCAGGAATCAAAACTGCATCCCTTGCACTGGAAATGCAGAGTCTAACCACAGGAGAAGATCTCCTGGAGGAGGACATGGCAACCCACTCTAGCATTCTAGCCTGGAGGATCCCCTTGGACAGAGGAGCCTGGCAGGCTATAGTCCACGGGGTCACAAAGAGCTGGACATGACTAAAGCAACTCAGCACAACACTCTGTCTGTTGGCTACTCCTGGGAAGATTTTAAACTTTTGCTCTGAAAAGTATGTAAGTTCTAGGCTTCAAAAATCCATCCTGAGAACCATCTTTGTATGAACCAGATCTTCCCTTAAATTGCATCTGTTATAACTTTCTGTTTGAAAGATTTTATTCTGATGTTTTTAACAGTACTATATGTAATTCTTGGTATAATTGTCTTCTCATAAAATACCAAATTGGAGAGATATTGTGATATCATCTGCCATGGTCTGGTCAGTTCATAGTAATGTTAAGGTATTGTCACCTATAAAATCTAGTATTTTTAATCTATACAATCCAACATTTTCTTTCAGATATTAAAGTCTTCAAATATTTTGAAGTTTTGTTAATGATAAACTGTCAGTGAGGCATCATTCATACTTTGTAGGTTTCTACAAATGGAACTTTACATATTCTCAGCACCATGGTCTCTTATCTATAAAACAGTACTATACAGTTATATAATTTAAGAGATTTATTGAAAGGTCTTTGAAATAGCTTCCTTTCTCAGGTTATATATGTATATGCTTAAGTATGTATCTGTGTGTGTGTGTCCCTTCTGATGTGGGTTATGATTTGCTGCTAAAGAAGAGGTTGCTAATTTCTAATCATCTCTAAAGAAAAAATAAATGGTTTTGTTTAAAACAATCAGTTTGGAAAATTTTTGAACCTAAAATTTACCAAAATGCTAAAGGATTATAAAAACACTAGTTTATAATAAATAGCATAATATCACTAACATAGTCAATATATACCTAACATGCTGTGGATAGTATATACTCTCATTTAATAGGGTATCTGACCCATATAGGTTAATGATTATGTAGCTAAAATTCTTGGCACATGAACCAAAATCAAAACAATTCACTTAGCTAGACCTAGAAACCGGCAAAGGTCACAGTAATCTCCTGGTATCAATTCAATTCTGCCAGAAAAGCATAAAGCTAAATAATCAAGAAACATGATTCTAATGTCAATTAGTCCTTTTTTCTGCCAAATAGAATCATCTCTCAATCTTAAATTCTAACCAGTTTAAAAGGTACTGTCCAAAATTTATTTCTAAGAAGCTACAGATCCTTTTGATGGATGGCCATGCAAAGGAAACAGAGTTTGTCCTGATTTATGCCATTTCACATCCACAGGAAACCCTTTCCTAATTTTAGTTATCCTTGGACTATTCCAACAGAAATAACAATTTATACATTAAAAAGACAATTCCTGATCCTTTAAATTCTTTTTTCCTCTTTCATGAATTTTAGCTATCTCAAATCTTTTGAAAAATATTCAAATATGAATAGGTGAAAAGGTGACCAGATGCTGAGAATAGAGGATAACAGAATAGATGGGTATATACATACATATATACATACACAAGTGACCCAGAACTATTTATTGAAAAATTTTCCTTATTTTTCTGTCAGGCTACTTATATCATATATCAAGGATTCATAGGTGTGGGGGTTTTGGGGGGCTCTCTATGACACTCCATTGACCTGTTTATCTACCTCTGTCTTAATTACTGCAATTTATTGTAAAAAAAAATGACATATTGTGGAGAAAATATTTTCACTATTTACTTCTTTATATATGTCTTCTCTATTCTTGGCCCTTTGTTTTTATATGTGCATTGTAGAACCTATATCCCAAGTTCTACTGAAAACAAAACAGAATAAAACACCCTATTGAGATCTTTCACTGGAATTATATTCAAATTCTAAATCACCATTGTTTTGAAATCCAAGTTCATGGTACATATCTCTACACAGATCTTTCTAATGTCTCTCAGTTATGTTTTATAGTTTCTACATTGTTGGCCCTGCATAACTTTTTATATTTGTTTTAGATATGTGATAGTTTTTATGGTATTAGAATG